>PVKM010023038.1:0-21423 GCA_004027735.1 Carollia perspicillata | reverse complement strand
AGGCGTGCCCTCTGAGCGGGGGACCCAACATCACACTGAGGCAGCTGGGGGGTAACCCCCAACCGACAGTTAGAGGGGCCTCAGCCTGCCACTCCTCTCTGTCCTCAGATTTTGGCATGTGATGAAAATACTGCTTTTTGAATTCTCTCCTGGCCTCGGACTGAAAATAATGTTAACTATGAGTTTGGGGCAGACCTGGAGGAGCTGGTTAGAGAAGCCCACCCTGATCCCTTTCCTCCACGACGGGGCTGGGGGGTGGGGGTGTTATTCAGTACTCTTTCTGGGGCTCAGCCAAGCCCTTTTCCTGATCTCTGAACCACCACCAAAGTCATGGGGCTAATTACAAGTAAATAAATATTACGGATCTTTGCGACTGCTCAAAGACTGGGAAATAATATCAATTTTTTGTCTCCTTACAAGTCATAGGTTTCATCTCTTATACCCACTTCCATAGACTGATAATGGCTTCCCAGGGCACTGGGCAGAGAAGGACAGTGAAGCCAAGTCAGGGTTTGGCAGGAAAGAGTGCTGGGATTGATTATGAATGTCTGCCCAGGGTGCAGGTGGAGACTGTGGTAAGATCCAAATTGTGTTTCTGCAATTCAGGGCTTGCACAGTTTCTGCCTACCAAGCTTGAAAGGCAATGAAAACATTGTCAGACCTGATTCCAAAATTCCAATTGCTCTTAACTTCAGGATAAATTTATTTAATCAGTGTACATTTATTGAACACTTTTGATGCCTTAGGCAAACTCTTAGTCACTGTGGGAAATTAAAAAATGAATTGGACCTACGTCCAACCCACAAAAAATTTAGTTAAGAGAAAGATAATATGTACCTTTAGGGTATGGAGTGATAAAATGCTGCAAGAAAGGATTAGATAAAGGGAGGGACAGGAGATCCCTCAAAAGTAGGGCGTGTGAGTAGGGAAGCTGGTCAGCGAGTGTGCTGGCGAGGGCGTACTGAACGGAGCCTCGCAGCTCTGTGAGGCTGTTGGAACGGACAGACGGGGAGACGGTCTCAAACTGAGTGCCCCGAATGAGGGAGCGCGCCAGAGTGGAGAGTTGAATGCCGAGGGAGACTGACCGACTGATGAGACTACGGGGTCACTGTCTATTCGACTTCCCCTGACAGAGTGAGCGCGTTGCCTGTTGGGCTTCGTTAGGTTGTCGTGCTGATGTGACATCCCATTTTTATACGGGTGTTTGGGGCCAGGGGAAAACTTGCTCTTTGGAAAGATCATCTTTCATCACCATTTGACACGTGACATATAACAAATGTCTTAAAGTGAAGGAGAGGCCCCGCTGGTCCCGCACACTGAACACTTTATTGTAAACCTAAGAGGACTGACAAAGGTTCCATCTGTACTTTCTTAACTATGTACAGAGTCATCAAATATTGCCAGTGAAGCGCATTCCTGACATCATATTATTCCATTACATGAATAAGGCAAAGATTCTTTAACACATTGCTGAGCTAGGAACTAGCCATTGATTTGTTGAAAAGATTTGCAAAAATAGATTAAAATTGCAAATAGAAGATCACTTGTAACACAGTCTATGTCATGTCATACATATGCATACATATAAACATGAGGTAGCATGAACTTTCTTTTTTAAATACTTCAGAAATGGAAGCAATGCTGATGGCTTTATTAAAACGAAAATAAAGGGAAACCACAAATTAAAAAAATTGTTCCCCAACTACATGCAAAAAGCTATAAAAAGCCAGTCTAAGAAGCTCCAAGAAATAGACTTGTCAACAATTTTAGGATGCACATTTTAGAGTTAAAAAAAATTAAATAAACCTAATATTCTTATAATATTCAGAAGGCATGTTTGAAATGTGATCCATGAACTTGAATGTTGAGGGACTTCTCAGGCCTTCATTTTACTTATCAATCTTCTATGCAAACCTAAAACAGAGAAGGTGAGTCCATGACACCAAACGTGATTAAGTTCCACCCAGATCCCAAGCTGCAGGCAGGCCGTGTGTTCACGCCCTGGCCTTCCCTCCTCTCCCCTCCCCCTTCCCTCTCCCTACTTCCATCCCCTTCCCTGAGGTTTTTATGGGCAGCCTTAGATCTATATTTACCCACTATATTTAGTAAGTTTGATTATGCATAGCCTAAATTCAGATCTGAGATGATGATCTAGATTTCTGTTCACTGAAAGAGCTTTTTCTTTTTATAGGTTTGTAGCGAAGGCTAATACGCAGTGACTTCTTGCTCTCCCACAGGCCCACTTTGCCCTCACCGTTCTCTCCCAGGAGGCTCTGCTTGCTCCTGTGCCCGTGCAGGTTCCTTCCTGCCGTCTCGTCTCCATCTCCGCTCAGCTAAGCCCTCTGTGGAGAGGCTGCCCAGCCCTCTCGCCACGAATGACACCCATCTCCCACCCCTGGCCTTGCCACGGGCTCACATAGTCACTCTGTTAGTTTTCTGTTATCTCTTTATGTAGTCCTTTTTGGGGGTAGTAACTTTTATATCAGTGAAAATGTTTTTTGCATACAGTAAATTCAACCTTTTTCAGTATACAGTTCCAAGAGTTTTGACAGGGGCATGCGGCCATATACCGTCACCATTACAATCAAATTCAGAGAAATTCCATCTTGTGAAAAATGTCCTGTCCCCCTTTATACAATAGTTAACCTTTCTCCCAGCCCCAGCTCTGACCTGTTTTCTGTATCAATAGTGTTGCCTTTTCCAGAATGGCAAACACATGGAAACATAGCCTGTAGCCTTTTGAGTTTGGCTTCTTTCACTCAGCATAATGTAGTTGAGACTCATTTGTACTGTTACATGCATCATTCCTTTTTATTACTGAAAATTATTCAACTGTATAGATGGACCGCAGTTTGTTTATTCATTCTCCAGTTGAAAGACATTCTAGTCAGTTCTGCTTTTTTAGTAGTTACAAAGAAAACTGCAGTAAACATTCAAATGTAGTTTTCATTTCATTTGTCTAAATACCCAGGCATGGGATGGCTGGGTCGCACAGAAGGTGAACATTTAACTGTGGGAGAAACTGTAAACACACTTCCTGAAGCGGCAGCGCCGCATCGTGTTCCCCGTGGCCATGACCGAGAGGCCCAGCAGCTGCACCCCGTCGCCGGCACTTGCGGAATTGTCAGAACTTTCACTTCAGCTGTTCAGCTAGGTGTGCAGTAGTATGTCATCAAGGTTTCAACCTGGGTTTCCGTAATGACTAAGATGTTGAACATCTTCTCATATACTTATTTGCTATTATATTTTTTTTGATAAAGTGGTTAAATCTTTTGCCCTTTAAAAATTATTTTTGTATTATTGGGCTTTTTTTTTTTTTTTAGTATTGTATCACTAATTCTTTTTATATTCTGGATACTAGTTTCTTTTCTTTCAGATATGTGATTTCCAAATATTTTCACCCAGTTTGTGACCTATCTTTTCACGTTCTTCAAATGTGCCTCTCAAAGATTATAAGTTTTTTATTTTGATAAAGTACAATTTATCATTTTTCTCTTTGCATAAACTGTGTTTTTGGTGTCATATTGGAAAAATCTTTGTCAAGTCAAGATCACAAAGACTTTTTTGTTCTCTTCCTAAAAGTATGACACTTTTTAGGTTTTACGTCTCGATCTGTGGTCTCTCTTGAGCTAATTGTTGCAGGCGGTGTGGAATATGGATGCGAGTTCACGTTTTATTGCACACTGATAGCCAAGCTCCAGCAGCAGTTTGGAAGGCTCTCCCTTCTCCAGTGAGCTGCCTTTTCGACCGCACTGAAAAATCAATCGGCATAGACGTTTGGGTCTATTTGTGACCTCTATTCCAACCCATTTGTCTACACGTCACCTCTTCATCAATCCATACCCACTCTTCCTTGATTACAGCAGCTGTATATTAAGTCTTGAAATCAGGTTGATATTACTTGTTTATCTTTTTCAGGGGAGTCACGTTTTAAAGCACCCTCATCTACTTAATTAAATATATCAGTCAGATTTGGTGCTGAAAGAGAGAAAACGGGAAAGAGAAAAGCACCTGCCCTTCCTTCAACAACAACAGTTCCCCTGTTCGGTAGGGCCCTGGCCATCCGGGTATCTCGGTCTAGCTCTGACGAGCTCTCACTTTGCACTCGTTGCCACAGTGCTTCTGCCACCGTCCAAAGCAGGGACTGGCCACAGCCAAGCACAGAGCCTTCTCTGGGCAGTTTATTGGTAAAAACCTTGTTCTTGTAAGATGAACTGGAAGAGGGATTCGAGTGTTACTAGTTTACATGGTTCTTGCATTCAAAAGGTGAGTTTTCCAAAGCCCTCCAAAAATCTACTTTCTCTTCCAAAATCCAAATGATTCTGTTTGGGGTGAACTATAAATCATTATTTACCTCACTGAGCAAGTTAGAGAGCAGCGGGAAGGAAAACAAGGGAGAAAGAAAGGAGGAAACTCACATTTATTGAGCACTACTTATATGGACTGTCAAGTACTGGGACATGGTATGGAGATTCTTGCAGTCTCCGGCGACATTGTGTTGTCTATCCCATTTTACAGAGGAGAAAACTGAGGCCTCAGCAGGTTAACTACTAGTAGCGAGTAGTCAGGCCCAAACCTGTGTCCCTGGCTTTACGTGGCAGGACTGTGCAGAGCAGGGATGGGCACGAGGGCTCCTCCCTGCCCTCAGAATTAGATATGAGATCCACATACCTAATGGGCAATGGATTTCAAAACCTTGTATCGTGTGAAACGACGGGCACACGCCACACGAAACTGCGGCTTGGCCTGTTGTTTTCCTCCCCTGCTTCAAGGTCAAAATTTCATTCTCCCATCTCTGCCAAAGAATTCTTGGTTCAGTTTCCGGAGTTTTCTTTTCAGGCTTTTCAAGGCTATAGAGACATAATGCTTTGAATAAAAGCCTTAGGGAGACATTATGATGTGAGGGAAAAGCCTCTTTTCTGTAAGGAGGTGAAGAGTAACAGCATCCAGTGGTTTTCTTTGTGTGGCTCATTTCATGTGTGGATTTTAATTACCGCATATTGACTAGGTAGAAAGATTGGGCGTTTTTCCAGAAACATTTGTTGTATCCATCTCATTGTGGCAAGTTCTCTGCACCAGACACAGTCTGTGTACCTTCGGGAGAAGTCGGTGCTGACTCACATGACCTCAAAAAGAGTCTCAAATATGTACTTTAAATGGACTCATGTTTTAGATGTGCACTGGAATACCACTATGTAAAAATCATCCCTTAGTGAATGAAGACCCAAGGAGATCATCCTCCAGGTGAGAAAACCACGTGCAGAAAAGTGACTTTGCCGGAGGTCCCACAGCTTGTCACTGCTCAGCTGAACGGGATTTCACTCTCTGGGACGCTCCAGGGTTCTTTGTTTCAGGACCAGATTGTTACACATTGAACTTTGTTTAATACTACATAACGTATCCAGCTCTATATCAGGATCCAAGTCTCCTCGAAGAGGAAGGGTAGATGTTTTTCCTCCTCTTAGGTAAGACAGAACTGCTCTGAACTTCTTTCCCTGGTCACACGGTCAGTTACGATTTTATACACACAGCTGTAAATGGATGAACACACTCTTACCTAAAGAAAGGGTTCTTCAAGTCAAGGATGTTCCCAGATCTGAAGCCCGTCTGGTTGACCAGCGCCGCGATCTGGATGTCATAGCTCTGTCTGTAGGGCGAAGACCACAAACACATCTTCTCACAGAGCTGGTTGGCTAGTCACACACACTCAGGGCACCTTGTGCACGTAACTACTTCATGAGGGTTTCAAGAGTACACATTTATCTTCTACATGTCTGAGTGCGTTGATTTGGGAGCTATTAATACTAGTAGCTGCAATTACAGGCCTTGTTTATTGTTAGGGGAGTTTAATAGCTGTCATTACTTGATCTAAAATTACAAACAGAACGCTACTTCTCAATGGTCAAAGTGATTTTGGGGGGGCAAAAAAAAAAAGCTTTACCAATATCAATGACAGGAATGGCTATAAGCATCAAATACACTTTATGGGTCACCACTGACGTACCAAAACACTCTGAATCATGAAAGGAGGGCTTAAGTTAAAACAGCAAACTGATGTGAACCAGCTGACAAACGTGATTGATTTTAAGAGGCCCCAGACGAGGGCTCGGGCAACACAGAAAGAGGAACTGGCCAAGAACAAATGATGTGACTCGCTTGGTGATTAATCTTGATTGGACACATTTGAGGGATTTTTATTAGTCATTCTCAAGAATGAATGTGTTTCTTCTGATTATGTGTTACATATTCACTGTAGAAAAAAAATGAGGAGAAGAAAGAAATAAAAATAATCCATAATGCCACTAGATAAAGATTCAACTAGCATTATGGAGTACTTCCCTTCTATGTACTTATAATTTTTTTACCAAAAAATGCTGCTTAAAAGTACTTTAATATCTCCTTATTTTATTTCACATTAGCAAGCAGTTATTCTGTAACTCTTGAAAATGTGTTTTTCAATAGCTTTATATGAATATAGCATGATTTATTTAATTACTTCCTATCACTAAGTATTTATATTTTTATAACAAAATATTACTTATAGTAACATGTATCTAGTCTTAGGACAGAAATTCTGCTGCACAGGACATTCTTGTAACACATCCCTGTGTCCTATCTATGACCACTTACTTGAAAGTAATTCTCAGACTCACCAGGCTAAAGCGCACAGATGTATTTAAGGTTTCCAACACCTGTTAAAATGTTTTTAATTACTTCCTTACTGACAAAGTATGACAGTGTTAATTTCATTACACCTTTTCCAATTCTTAATATTTAAATGCTTGGGGTTAAAAATATAATCCATTATTTTAATTTAAATTTCCTTAATTACTTAGCTTCTTTTTCAAACTCCAGAAATTAGTGACTGATATAAAATCCTCCATCTCCACTCCCACTTTGTCATTGCCGGTTGTGGCGTGAGTAGGCTTAAATATAATGTCAGATCCTGTGTAACCAGTAATTCAAGTTTTAGATTTTATTGGGGCCAAACACAGTAAGAGGGAAACACAACCATACATAAAACAAAACAAAACAAAACAATTAGTCCTTTGATCCTATTTCAATTCATCTAATTGAATCAGCACTTCTTTTAAAATGTTTCTGGCAGGAGGCCTACATTTAGTAGTTCTTGCTGTGATACTTGATGGCAGATTTGAGGTGAACTAGGCATTGAGACAAGGAGCTCCTTAGGAAACACGGAAAGGCTAGGAGGTCAGCCTGGTAAAGAAGGCAGAGAGGGGCATGCCTACAAGGTCTGTCCAGAAGGTTTCCAGCCATGAACCATGAAAAACAGAGATATTTACTGAAGAAGATACAAGGAACATTGTACACAGGACAATGATGCCTCAGTCCCCTTCAAAGTAGGCACCTTAGGACCTCATATGGTTCTCCCAATTGCCACCAGCAAGAGCCCTGTTGTATTTTCCTGAATCTTATCAATAGTCTGAAATCTCTTCCCTTCCCAAGGTGATTTTAGTTTTTGAGAAAGCCAAAAGACACAGGCCTCTACATCTGGGCTGTGGGTGGTCAGGCAACTAAGTCACCTGGGTGCTTTGACATTTTGTCAAAAAACTCTGCATGAGACGTGATACACGAGCAGGTGTGTTGTGATGAAGCTGCCAATCGCCAATCACCTTAGCTGTGGCCTCCTGAATCATCCGAATAGTTTCCAAGGAGGAATGTTCAAGCTCCATGAAAAATTGGAGGCAGATTCATTGCTCTACTCACTCCGTCATTTTGAATGAGATGGCCATACAGTGCACATGCTCACTCAACAGCATCTACCACCCCAGTCACTGACTAGCACGGTGAAATCATCATTGTTCACACATGAGCATTCCAGTCCACTGTCCTTGGATGCCAGGTTATGTCAATGTTGCACAAACCATTCTTATTATATTAACAGTGGCTGGACTTTTTCCAGACGGACCTTGTATACATTTTGCCAAATTGCAAGACGCCTTAACAATATCTGAAGCAATTACTGTGTAACCTAGAGCAGACACTGAGTACTCCGAGATAGATGTGAATGTGTGTGTTTACAGATGCCCACGTGCATCAGACCTATCACGACCAAGAAGACCGGAATGGTTCCTGTGGTGGCGGGGAAAACCGTCAGTGACTTCCTGCCACAGGATCTTTAGCAAGGCTCTTTTCCAGAACCCTAGGCAGGAGGACATTGTCGCTTTGCAGTCACTTTTCACAACCCACTCCTCCTCTTTTCCCAGGATCTAAGTCCCATCTTCCCTGACGGAAGGGGAAAAGCTTCAAGTCATCTCATGTCGTGTCATGGCTCAGTGAAAAGCTCCGATCTGTTCTCCAAGCCCCTCCATGGCAGCAGGGCTGGGGGGTTGGCGGTGGTCAGAGAGTAGAACAGGGGACAGTTACGTTCACTGACTTATTGTGATTCACTAAACAAGTGAAAATGTGCCCTCACCTAAAATTTTAGGGAAATAATGCGTTTTCTATCCCAGAAGCAGCATCGAGCTAGTACAAAGATATTAGGAGGCCAACTGCAAACCCAAAAACTAATGTGCAATAATAAACAACTAATAATGGATACCCTTCTGAGACTGACTACAGGACCTTAAATAACTATCAATTCTTTCGAAGCTGTTATTTGGCAATACGTATTAAACACAAACAAAACCCCCAGTTCTTTGCCATTTTAAATCTTATGGAGACAGAGCAGGTGGCATAAGTGGGGATATAACTTAGTTCAATGTCTGAATACAAAATCATCGCTTGGTATACCAACATGTCTTTAGTGATATTTAAGAAGAATCCAAAAGTTGAGAACAACATACATAGGACGTGTCTTTTCTGGAAAATGTAGTATTCGTGATCATTTCATCTAAGAGAAAACAGAAGGTGCAATAGTGAGACAGCTTTGGGCTGCCCATCAGAGAAGCACGGGATGGAGAGACAGAAGTGGCAGGGAGTGTGGGGAATATAACAGCCCAAGTCACATGGGGATGTATTGATAGATAAAGGAAAGACTGAGATTCTCAGAGGCAAGCACAGACTCTAGGCTGGTAGTCTTCACGGAGGTTTGAGTGTGTGTGTCCCAGAGAGGACATAGGACAATATGCTAGGCTGTGAAAGAAAAGACTGAGCAGTCATTTTCATTTTTTCAGTTAGTTGTTATCATGGATTGAATCATGTCCTGCCAAAATACGTGTTCACGTCCTAATCCCTGTTGTCTGCCATGGTCTAATTTGGAAATAGGGTCTTTGTATGTGCAATGAGTTTAAAGGAGGTCCTGCTGGATGAGGGTGGGCCCCAAGTGCATAATCGGTGCTCCCATAAGAGAACACACAAGGGCATGCCCAGGAAAGAAGGCCGAGTGAGACGGGCAGAGACGGGAATGGTGCAGCTGTAAGGAATAGTGAGGGGTGCCGGGCACCATCAGAAGCTAAAAGTCACAGCAAAGCTTCTTCCCTGGGGCCTGCAGAGGGGACGTGGCCCTGCTGACACTTTAGTTGCACACTCCCAGGCTCTAGAAGTGTAAGAAAATAAATTGCTGTTGTTTTAAGCCACCTGGTTTGTGGCAATTTGTTCTATCACCCCTGGGAAACTGATACAGTTGTTTACCAAATATGTACTGAACACTAGTGAATTTACTAGGTAGATGCTGGATTCTAATCACCAGCTAAGAGTTAAGATTATGTTATGTTCACACAGTTTCTCAGGTTTTGCAAAAATAAGATTCTGTTTATATCTTAAATAATGTGGCATAACATTTCTAAGTAATACTAATCATGTGATGGGCACACGCGTCAGAGCTAGGAGATTCTCAGTAACATTGCAGAATAAAGAAATGTCACCTAAAACTACACCAACACACACTATCACCTCATTGTGCCTTGCTGTGCACAATCATTGCTTCTGAAGCAGCCGTCCAAACACGCAGCTATCCTAGGTGGGGTCCAAGGTTCAGTGATGACCATTAGGAGCAGCACTTGAAGCTTCCGAAAGCTTTAATTCTTTTTTTTGAAGATTATTTATTTATTTTTAAAGAGAGAGGAAGGGAGGGAGAAAGAGTGAGAGAGAAACATGGATGTGTGAGATCAATCAGTTGCCTCTCACACATCCCCAACTGGAGACCTGGCCCTCAACCCAGGCATGTGCCCTGACCCGGAATCAAACCAGTGACCTTTTAGTCTGCAGAGCAACGCCCAACCCACTGCACCACATCAGTCAGGGCTAAAAGCTTAATTCTTTCATCAGTATTTCTTCCAATTCTATAAACCACAAAGCTCATCAAATTCTGCAAAACAAATCCTCTGGCAAACCTGGGTATAGCAGTCCTTCATAGGGATCCAAAAACCATAAATTATGTTTCAAAACATTTTGGCACAGGACAAGTGGCTCCGCTTATGTTTAATTTTCAAGTCATTCTTTTTTATTTCTATTTTTGTATCTCTTATATACATTGTATGAGTTTCTCTATGCATATACAGACATATCTATGTATGTATACATATGTGTGTATATTTATATTATATATGCATGTATGATGCATATATCTATGTACATGTGTATACATATCTATGTATGTATACATATGTGTGTATATTTATATTATATATGCATGTATGATGAGGTCTGTCCAGAAGAAGTCCAGCCATTGTTAATGTAATGAGAATGGTTTGCACAGCACTGATATAACTTGGCAGCCAAAGAGAGTGAAGTGGAATGCTCATGCATGAACAATGATGACTTCACTGTACTAGTCAGTGGGGTGGTAGATGCCATTGAGTGAGCATGTGTACTGTGTAGCCATCACAATCAAAATGACTGAGCGAGTATAGCACCAAATCTGTATCCAATTTTGCATTAAGCTTGAACCTCCGCAGAAACTATGGGATGATTCAGAAGGCTGCAGCTATGGGCAACTGATGAGGGCAGCTTCACCACAACAATGTGCCCACTCATGCACCACAGCTCATGCAGAGGTTTTTGCAAAACATCAAATCGCCCACGTGACTCAGGCCCTCTACAGAACAGATTTTGTGCCCTGTGACTTCTAGCTTTTTCCAGAACTAAAACCACCTCTGAAAGGGAAGAGATTTCAGACTATCGATGAGATTCAGGAAAATATGACAGGGCTGCTGCTGCTGATTGGGAGAACTGCGTGAGGTTCCAATGTGCCTGCTTTGAAGGGGACTGAGGCGTCACTGTCCTATGTACAATGTTTTTTGTATCTTGTATCTTCTTCAGTGAATGTGTCCATTTTTCACATTACATGGCGGGATACCTTTTGGACAGACCTTGTATACCTACTTATCTATATAGAGAGAGCTTAGTTTGGTGCTGTCTACTATCATTATTATAGAATATACAAATAATTAAAAGAGAAATATTAATGTACTTGGAAGGCACATACATGAAGTGTTCTTACTCATAGGTGCACCTGATCAAAAAGCTTTGGAGGCCATATCTGTGACCTTTAGAGATATAAATTTCATAAAGTTTATAAAAACGATAGGTTCCATTTTATTGTCCACAGCAATAAAATGAGTGACAGCTCAAGAATGATGGGAGGCTGTCAAAAATAAAATGCTAACAATACACTCATAAATGGTCCTGGAGGGGAGGAAAAGGTCAGTCATTGTCACACCTGTGTGGCTGCAGGGAGAGTTCTCCTGGGAGGTCAGAGTTTAGAAGATTATTTGACAGTACGGGAAGGCAGATTCTATCCAGGGCTGAACAAAGACATAGCACCTTCCTGAAAAAACAGTGTGAAAGCCCTGACATTCAGAAAGTGCTGAGGTCTGTAGAAAACACCAAGGAAAACAGTAACTGTAAAACAAAAACTCTGAGTTAGAATGAGAGTAAGAAGGAGAATAAGGGAAGAGGAGATAAACGGAACTAAGATTTACTGTGGACCTACTATGTGTTACTTACTATACCATTTTCTCTTCTGTAATATTTGCAAAAGGCTCCTGAGATAATTATTATAAACTCTACTTTGCAGAGGATGAGGTCAGGAAACTGGGAGGGCTAGTCCTAGAGACTGTACAGAACTGGGTACATGAGAGACTCCAAAACCTGGCCTCATTTTTTCTAGTAAGATAAAGAACTTCCTCCCTCCCTTCCTCTGCCCCTTTCTTCCTCCTGTGAAGTAGTGCACACCCACGAAATTTTAGGGTCTTCTTTCAATTGCACTGGACTAAGTTCTTAATAAGAGAGGGATCATGAGCTTATGAGTCCTTCACTCGGGAGGTCATTCCACGACACTGTGGAGTCTCTGGAGTGTGTTGTATGACGGGAACAGGGATACACCACAGAATAAGACTCAGGCCCTCTTTTGGGAAGCTCGTGCATAGGCAAATAACAGCAAGGCAACCGCGGTGCAACGCTAGGAGGACTGCAGGAGCCCCGGGAGTCATGAGCGAAATGGTCTGCTCCCTTCTCTCCTGTTTGGGAAACGGGAAAAGGCGGATTGCTAACAACGCAACCCAAGGTATGTTACAAAAAGGTAATGAAAGAATGAGGTGATTTAAATTTATTTACCTAATTACACCCTAAGGTACTTTAAAATATAAATATTTGAAAGCAAAAGATTGTTATACTGCTTTGCACAAAGCAGTATATGGCAAAGTCCAAAACTCCAGGCAGATGTTGGGTACCGCTACTAAACACATTTTTTTTTTTTAGAACTGGTCATTAAGCAGATGGCTTATACGAATTTTAGAAGAAAGTGGTAACTTCCATGAAGAACACGGCATAAATCAGCATTTTCCACTTTTCTCCCTGGAATCCATCCAAAAAGCAAGGAGACGAGAAAAATCCTGTGGACCGCAAGCTTCCTTTTCTGTACAGTCAGGGGGAGGACGGAATCTGCTGTCCCCACCTCGTGTGCAGGTGCTGCAGGAGCACCAGAGCTGGTTGTGAGCCACGTGAAAAAATTACTAACGTGCAAAGAGGGACAGGAGAGCCCGGGGACAGCATGTCTCAGAAAATGCTTGCAATAACAAACTACCCGAAAGCAAAGGGCATTTTCTGAAATGCAAAAGCTTTATTCCTCTTCCTCTGCCTCTGCTGCTGCCACAACGCCTGTGAAAAAGCTCGTGGCAAAGAGGGGCGGGGGCGAACAAAAAGCAGGTTCTGAAGCTTACCCCTGACTGCACCCACCCTGTGGAAGATAGAGTCAGGGATGCTGCCAATTTTAAGCTGCTTCTTCAGGAGAGCATCAGTGTGAATGGAAAAGCTGAGAATCTTGGCAGAAGGGTTTAACCATTGAAAGAAGCAAGAGTGAAATCACTGTAACTTCTGAGGCGCCTGTTCCCAAAAGGTACTGTATGTGAAATATCTCACCAAAAATATTTGAAGGAGAATAATCTTTGTGATTGGTTGCACATAGTTGCTAACAGCAAAGAGAGTCGCAAACTGTGTGACTTCCAGATTAACCAGGACGAAGACGAGAAGGAAGACGAGGATAAAAACTCACTTCTATGGCACATTTTGTGTGAGTCCTTGAACGAAACTTGGAAGCCAAAAAGGAAAAGCCTTATTCCTTGTTTTTAACATCTTGTGCAGGAAGTGGGGGGAGTAAGACGCAGGCAGAAATGCTTTTGGAACCGGATCGCGTGGAGCCACCTAAAGACACACCGAGGAGCCGTATTTGGGGGAAGCAGACCGGCTCTATAGCAGCACAGGAGGAGAGTGCGAGGAGGAAAGACACCGAGCACGCAGACAACCACGTCTTTCCCCACCACAGGAACTTCTTTCTTGCTAACTGCTGTCCAGAAGTGTCCTTTTAATTGCATGATGAACAACCACAGCACTAATACAAAGATACTGTTAGAAAAGGGTAGAAAAAGAGTAGCAAAACATACCAGCAGATGTAAAACACACATCAGATAAATGATGCCTTGGCACACATAAAAGTCAAGGAAGAGAGGGAATATCTCAATGTGTTCATATGGAAATATCTCAGATATGTATTACTGAGAAAATTAAGATGTAGATATCAGATACAGAAGGTTGCCATTCAGGTATAAAAGCAGGTAAAAATAAGTTTCACTAAAAACTAATAAGGACTCTGTTCAGTTAGCTTCGTTTCCCTTTTTGGCAAGGTTACTGGACTTGGCCATGAGGGTGAAACCAGGTGTTCGGCTTATCTTGAGATCACATTCAACAAAGGCTGTATCGTATTTATTTCTGGACTGGATGGAAGCATGTGGCTGGATGTGAGTATGGGGGGGGAGATTCGGGGCTCCTTCACGGCCAAATCCAAGGGGTGCAGGCTAGGCTATGCAAGTGTCGAGGAAGGAGTCCTCCTTGGCCTCTTTCTGCTTAATAAGTTTTGAATAAAAATTCACCTATTCAATTTGCAGATGATACAAAAAGGTAGGACTCACTAATATGACATACAACAGAACTTTTACAAATAAATGAAATAATCCATTGGCTCTAGTAAGGATCTAAAAACAGCATGATAAATGCATGGGTGGAATAAACACAAAAACTTGAACCAAAGCTGACAAAAATCACCTGTACACTAGGATAACTGAAAACTAGATCACAGAAAAATACACATTTTTTAAAGTTTTAATTGACTAAACAGTCAAGCAAAATGGCCCCTAGACTTAATTTAAACTTTATTTACATTATTATAAGTATATACTCAAAATTTCAGCGGCCACTGTCACTCTGTGCCCAGCACTCATCAGAACATGTATGTTGTCCTATATTTAGTTTTAGTGAAATATCTAAAAGTAGATTTTGAAAGGTAGTATTCACCAGACTGCAACATGTATATACTCTTTGATTCAGTATTTCTATTTCTGCATTTCTAGACATCTCACTTAGAAATATTCCTGTCACTGTGCAAGCTACAAGTTCAAGGATGTTTAGTGCAGACTTTTGCAACAGCAAAAAAAAAAAAAAAAAAAACCTAAATCAGGAAGTCCTAAAAAACATCATGGTATATCCATTCACTAGACGATTATGCATCTACTAAAAGAACAAAATAACTCGGTCTGTACAGATTCAGGACTTGCTACTAAGTGAAAACTTCAGTTTCAGACTCCCAGTGTAATCTCCTTATAAAACAACAAGAAGCCCCACAACGATGTTATTTGTTGGCAAATGCACAGAAAACCACCTGAGAGAACATGGACAAGGGGTCACATCTAGGGTGTGGGGTGAAGGATGAGAGTATAGGTGGACTCTAGGCACTTTTGTAGTTTTGATTTACATAGGAGCATGTTAGGTTCTCGTAATTAAAGAAATAAAGACTTAGAAAAAAAGGAAGGGTTGATTTGTGAGGTGGTAAGCTTTCTGTCACTGGAGTGTGCAAGCACAGACCCAAGGAAGCCTGGGAGGTAGGGAGGGAAGAAAGTTGAATGAGATGACCTTTGAGTACCCTTACTATCCTGAGTCCTTGACCCCCTCTGCTGTCCCTCCCTCCTCTAATGTACCCAGGAGAAGCTCCAACAAGGCAAAAGAAAATAGAGCATTTTAAAAATGAGATAAATCAAAGTAATTGGCTGAAGAGACATCATGAAATCCACTAGCAGAGGGAAGCAGCCAGTCCTGCCTGACACACACCATCCACCGCTCCTGCAGCGCAGATTGAGTTTATTGTACTAAATTGGGGGTGAGCGGCTGTACGTAAGGCCAGGGAGCTGACATGGGATATGAAGTGCCTGGTAATTCAGGCCGTTGGCAAGAGCGCCCATGAGCTGATGGATTTCCTTCTCTCCTCCTCGGTCAGGTGGACAACACTGTCCTTGAGGTATCCGAAACCCCTCTTCCTTGACACACTCAGCGCTAAGGTGACACCTGCCCTGCCAGCTCTGTGGCTGAGCGTACCTGTGCAAGCTCAGCCAGACCTTTGGACAGTGTGCTGTCCGTGTCTGGGGGCTGGGGCCTCGCAGGCCTGCCAGCTTCCTCCTGCCCCAGGGCAGTGGCGCGAGAAAAGCAGAGGCGGGTGGCAGCGGGACTCTCCTGCTTACCGTTTATTGGCCACGAACAGCACTTTCCCTGAGAGGGTTTCTCCTTCCTTGGCAAAGAGAGGAGTCTGAAGAAGGCACCGCACCTGGTACCAGTGGGTCAGAGGCTCCGTGGGCGCTGTTGAGAGCCAAACCGTGACCCTGCAGGGCAAGAAAAAGAGTTGAAATCCAATTATGTGCCAGACCTGTGTGAATGTCTTGGACTGGCGACTTAGGTTGATAAATAATTTTCATTGGTTTTGACTCACGGAACCCTTTTAAAATAATGACAGTTCAATTTACTGAGCAGTATTAAGTGCTGGGTACTGTACCAAGAACTTTATGTATATTAGATCATTAAATCCACACAACAACCCTACAGAGTAAGCCCAGAGCAGTTAAAGGACTTGCCAGCGCCACACAGAGGGCAACTGGAGAGCCAGGCTCCCCACCCATGGGCTTGGCCACGCCATCAACCTGTCTTTCTGAATCAAAGTTCGTGAGAAGCCCAGTGACAGAGTTAAGTTGTGAACTGATTTGTTTGAGAAGTTTGAAGTCTGGCCTCTGATTGTCTCAGGCCAACCTGTTCGGGGGGTCCTGATGAAGCTTCCAGAAGCAAGAAAAGCTAGTGGGGCCCACGGTCCCCGCCGCCCCTCCAGCTCAGATGCCCCGCGCATGTCTGTGCGTGCAGGCGTGTTTAGAGGGAGGTTCTCCGTTTCGGGCGAGAAGTGAGAACCTCTTGCTGTGCTTGAACACCGAGCTCATCCCCAGGGTGAGGCCGTGGTTGTCGGCTTCAGGGAGAAACATGCACAGTAAACCTGAACATCTGGGGGGAAATTTTTATATAATTTACTAACTAATGGAAACCACTTTTACATCAAGATATATGCATCTACATTATGGAGTAGAATGCAAATTTTCTGCAGCTTTTTAAGAAAATGCATTTAACTTCAAAGAAAGTTCTCCCTGGAAGCAGGCCACTTGACGCTTATCTTTTTAACCTTTTGCAGGAACAAATTCATTTCCTTGGGATATACTGGGGGAAAGCCTGAGGGGGAAAATATATGGATTCTTTGCCAAACACGCTTATGTGGTGTACGAATGACTTGCACATCATTTTCTTTCTCTCTGTCAGCTCAGACAAGGCTTCCAGGGAAGCCTCTTCCTCCGAGCCTCCAAAACACCTGAGCTCTATCACCAGCCTGTGGGCACTTCTTTCTCAGCAGGTGCAGAGACAAGTCTGGATGTTTGTATAAGGGGTGGAGGAGAGCGTACTGCAAAATCTTCCCTTCTCCTGGTCTTGTGACTCAGATCAAACCTCTTTGCTAAGCCAGGAAGAGAGCAGGGAGGTCAGGAGAGCAAAGATTTGGGGACGTGGGGGTGGCAAAGCCTTTACAAGGAACCCCAAACCTTACCAGTCAACTTGTAGGTGGTCTTTATCTTTTTTTAAAGCCCTGCAACTTTCAAATCTTTGCAAGAGGGAAAAGGAATGCAGGAACGGACACGTTACCTAATGTTGCAATTAGCATTCGTATACCAGCCTGCCTGATCGTGAAAAAAGAATTCTAGGCTCTGACACTGAAGGCTGTGAATGGGAGAAAGCATGACCTCAGGTATTAAGCCAGGCACCAGAGGTTCTATAGGCAGGTGTGATGGACGGCAAGGCAGGGGCTGCCCCTCCCCATCTGTTCTGGAAAAGGCCAGAGGCCTGATGAAGCACAGAGCCTCTCTCACTCCTTTATCTTAGCCAGAGTAGGTGTGACACCATGAAAAACAGTTGCATTGTCACGTCACCATAAAATCTAACAGTCACAATAATACCAGTGCTTATTTTCTTGAAATGCATAGAAACCAGTATTATTACTGTTGACATTAATTTTTAAAAACGTTAAAGTTATCATGACAATAGCAGAGGACAGCATGGGACAGAGTAGGTGAAGAAGGCGGTGATACGTACACAGATCCAACAAAGGCCACGTCAAACCAGAACGCCAGGCCGTGGATGAGGCCCGCCTGTGTCATCTGAAACACAAAGGGGATTTCTACTCTGCAAGGAAACAGAAAAGAAAGAAAGAAGATTTTCTTGTTGACACACATCCTGGATACACTTGTGAGATGAGTGGGAACATTCACGGAATGTTTTCTTTTCCTCTTAAGTGCTTTTGCTTTGGCAGCAAGATTCTCTCAGTGTGATTAATGCTTGGATGATGCTGCACATTTGAGAGTGTTGCTCCTTGACAAAATGTGTCTGCGAGCAACACATCACTGTGCTGCAATGACCCAGAACACCACTGGCCAAGTGGGGCATCTGGAGCTGGGCCTGACTGCTGAAGAGAGGGACAACCCAAAACACAGGTGACCACCATCCTTCATGAAGCCCAAACACGGGCCGCGGCAGCTCCCCTATGCAGCTCTTCAAACGGAAAGGCTGTTCAGGCCTCCGGAAAATGAAGTGAGTCACAAGGGGGAAACATCCAGCGCAGAAGGTCATTGCCATCGTTCATTTATTTTTTCAGGGAGGCAATTTAACTTCCCAGCAGGCTATAGCAAGAGTCACGCAGAAGTGGCCTTGGTTTATGCCAAATGCAGAATGAATGGGAATAGAAAGAATATTGGAAAAGATACAACAAAATCTAGATGCTGGCTCTGCTTCAGCTGTGGGACCTTGGAAAGCCACTTCAATTCTTGGAGCCTCAGTTTTTTCATTTGCTGAAGGGTGACAAAATATCTCTCCTACTCTCCTCACAAAGTTCTTGTGAATGTCAAGTGAGACAAAAGATGTATAGGAGTGCTTTAAAGTGTTTTGCAAACTTTAAAGTGTTTTGCAATTAAAAGGTGATATTATGGGCCCATTGCTGGTCTATATCACTCCAAGAACACTTATTTTAGTGAGTGCTCTAGAAATTTTTAAAGTTGTACATTATTTGCATTTATGCTGTCCCCAAAGGGCTAACTTCTTCCGCTCTGCACTGGTCAGCACATTTCTAGAAGTTTCCATTGTACTTGTCACACTGAATTTGTTAATATTGCATTTAACTACTACCTCCCATTTTTGGCATTCCTCTAAATGGATGATGAGCTCCTCAAGAGCAGACTATAAAAATTAACTTTTGTATCTGTGCATTCACCAGCACAGTAGCAGGCATGTGGTAGGATCTCAATACACATTTGTTGAATTGGTGCAAAAATGAATAGATGACATCTCTGGAAAACCAACACAGAGTTTTCAAAAAAGTCCTTGGGACACAGGGAGTAGCCCAGAGCAGCAAACAAGGCCCACTGAAGCCCACTTTTGTCTGGACCTGTGGGATTAATTACAGTTGTTCCCACACACCAGTTCTCTTGCTCCAAGCACACAGTAGGGTTGCATTTACCCAGTCACCTGAGTTCAGGTATGGCCGTGTGATTTACTTTGACCCACTAAATGTGAACAGAAGTGAGATGTGTTGTTTCCGGGCACAAACTTCTATTCCCAAGGACATACTTTGCCACACTCCTTCCTTTTCCTCAGTAACTGGCATCACTGCAAACACAGGGTGGCACCAGCTCGACCGACAGGGTGGGGGATGCTGGCAGAGCT
Source organism: Carollia perspicillata (assembly GCA_004027735.1). Taxonomy (NCBI): domain Eukaryota; kingdom Metazoa; phylum Chordata; class Mammalia; order Chiroptera; family Phyllostomidae; genus Carollia; species Carollia perspicillata. The sequence continues at coordinate 1,899 of PVKM010023038.1, read as the reverse complement.
GAAGCTGGTGCACAAGGGGTAAACAATGTAGGGGAGAAAGACACCTAAGCTATTATAAGCCATTAAGGATTTTTGTGTTACCGCAGCAAGTTCTGGCCCAACTGATTCCCTTTGTCCCATGTGATCTCAAGACAGATGATGCTTTGAGTCAGCCAGCCGCATTTTAGAAAATCTGACCCTGCTTCCTCATTAGTCTAAGCAAATTATTACCTGGCTGGGTCTTAAATTTCTTACCCAGGCAAAAAAAAAAAAAGAACATCGATCTTCTCAGGGAGAAAAGGACAAAACCCCAGTGAGAGGTTGCTTAAAGAGGATTCACATCACCATCTGGGAAATGAGTCTTCAGGGCACAGCCTCTTTATGTGGAAGGAAAGAAGGTGAAAACTAACATTTATTGAGCAAAATGAGCCAGTGCCTATCAATGATTTAGCACGGCACCTAGCATGGCGTAAGCACTCAGCCAGCTGCGGCTCTTCGTGTTGCTATCAGGGGCACCGGCCCGAGTGAGTGGTTAAAGAGCCCAGACGCCAGAGCTTTCTGAACAGTTCGAGTCTCAGCTCTAATGACACATTAATTCCATGACCTTACGCAATTTATTGTGCCACGCTGCCTCATATCTGTCATTGGTAAAATGGACATAACAACAGTGCCATTTGCATGGGATTGCTGTGAAAATTAAATGAGTCATATATTGAGGGCTCAGAACAGCGTCTAGGTGCATAAGTACAAGCCATAACTGTTTAATTTTTCCCATTCAATTCTTAAAACAATCCTATGAAGGGAGCATCATTATCCTTATTTTGCAATAACTGAAACTAGTGCTAATGTACATTACTGTGTGTGACCCACACCTAAAGTCTCTTGCCGGCGTGAGCAGCAAATCTCTGCACTGAAGTTTTGGGGACGGGAGAGGCAGGCAGGAGATTTGAAAATCTGGAGCAACAGTGAGTGGTACAAACCTGTGGAGATCTGCCTCTTCTGCATCCATAAAATTGACTGTGTACTTGACTGATCGAGCCATCAAAATCCTAATGTCAAAAGTGTCCTCGGGAAAAAAATACAAAGATATTATCTTTCTGCCAGGACAGACTGACCTCAAGCAAGACTGCAGTCTAGATTTCTTCCTGAAACTTTAAGTCAGTAAGAGTAGGAACGTAGGAGGTGTGAGCTCAAGCAGAATAATATTAATAATGCAAGTTAACATTTATTTAGTGGTTACTATATGCCAAGTAGGTAGGCTGTGGTTCACTAGGTTATATCAATCTTCACAGATTCTCTGGAGCAGGCATTTGGTGGGTTTTGACCATCCAGAATTTACCTCTTCTCCATATTCCAAGAAGTTCTATAGGAACTAAGTTCACTGGACAATCAAGTTTTTATCTAAACTCATGCTGGGGCTTTTGCCCAAGTTATCAGAAAAAGGCAGGCCCTTCCTTGGGACTTAGAGATGTAAAAGCCTAGGGCTGGAGTTTCTGCAGCCATTTTACTGCCCTGAGAGGGGATCTTCCCCAGGAGCAGACTTCAATCAGAGGGAATGGAGATGAGTGATGAGGATGGGAAATCAGACTCCAGTGACGCTGTCTGAACTTCTGCAGCAGGTCCCTGCAGCAAGTGCCATTTCTAAGCTTTGCATGCTCGAGGGCCAGTCATTCCATTTTAGCTTAAACCATTAGAGTTGGCTTTCCTTCCGCTTACAACTGAGTTTCCGACGATCCAAACTTAAAGTTGTCCTAGGTTACACGGCTAGATGGGGCCACAGCTGAAACCCGAATCTGTTCCACAGCAAAGCTTTTGTTCTAAGCTATTTATTTACAATGTTTCCTCTTCAATTACACCTTGGACCACTAGAATCAATGTAAGGATGTGAAGTATTGAACAAGTATGAGGGCTGAGTGTGTG
>PVKM010023037.1:0-21426 GCA_004027735.1 Carollia perspicillata | reverse complement strand
CTGCAGACACAGAATCCTGCCTCCCGGCTCCGCGCCTTCACCTGAGCCCTGGGATGTCTGTGGCTCCGCAGAACTCCGCAAAAGCGGCGTTACCGTGGAGGTTAGACAGTGACTCCAAGTGCAAATGACACACTTTAAACATGCAGGCCATTATTCCAATCAGAGTAATTACTAACCCTCTGTGTGCCAAGGGAGAGGTGAAAGGCGAGAGCTGCAGCTTGCCTGGGGCGGGATCAATGATCGCACCTCACCGGCACTGGCGCTCTCCCTGCAGGACCAGGAGCAGCAGACTCTGCACTGAAGATTCGCACCTAAGTCCTGCCGTTGCACACCATCTGCAAAACATGACGCCAATGTAAGCATCTTCAAAAACACTTCCATGTACACATGTGAATAGTGGGAAAATGCACGGAAATCAGCAAAGCCGCTGCTCTTCCGGGAGTGAACAAAAGACAGCAAGCATAGCTGCAGGGGCACCTTCGGCCGTCAGGATGGTTTGCCATCCCCAGCGGGGCTGGGACTCACACCTGGTGACGTCGGGGGCTCCAGGATGCCCGTTCCACGCATTCTGGCTCCAGGCTCGATCCACTGCTGAGCCCACGGACATGTTTCAGAGCCCATCCTGGCAGCACACAAAGCACACCTCACGCTCCCAGACTGACACGGTGTTTGGGAATTAAACCGATCGCTTCGAGCTATAATTCTTGAATGTACCGTAACAGAAATATCTGGGAAATATGCTGTGCTCACGTTGCTGGGGCCGGCTGGAATTTGCACGTTAAAACCCAACTGTGATGACTGGGAAGGCGCATGGACCTCAGCCCCCACCTGTGAGATTGTACTCCCTTATTCTATAAGTAAAAGGAGAGGTGGCACTTGGTTTTTGCTGCATTTCAAAGGCTGTACCAGGCTGCATGAGCACACAGGCCGCTCCCACCTCTCCACCTGGACAAAGAAGCTTGGGTGAGTGCAGCCCGTGGCTTTTCAAGGGCTGGAGGCTGCTGATGCTGCTGGATCTCTGCCTTTTCCTCAGCCGCGCCAGCTCTGGGTCCTGCATCTGTAGCAAAGAGAGAAAGTTGTCCTCCAAATTCTCTAAGAGACTGTATGATTCTCAACACGCATGTTCTCATGAACCCTGGGGGGCACGGCCTCAGCACCCACCTTCCTTCCATACTTCACAGCAGGCCAGGCAGTGGTTTGCTTGAAACTCTCCATGTGATTGTAGATCTTACACTGTTGATGTCTGGGGAACCTGGATGCTTTCATAAGGATTCTGGTAGCAGTTTCACCACAGAGATGGCAGGCCAACCATGGGATCGAGCCTGATTTGCTTGCACACCTCAACTTCTTCTCCCTCCCCTGGGTTTCCTCCACTACGTCTGAGACCCCGGGTATCCAGGAGCCGAAGAAGTCTCCTGAGTTGTTAGGGAGACAAGATTTCCTTGGGGAGTGGCACAAGGAGCCACAATGTCTATAAAGGTACAGTAGGTACTCGGGGTGGGAACAGGTGAACTACTGTAGGGCTCCTGAGCAGGAGCAAGGGGAAGTGTAGCGGTGATGATGGGGTGCTCTGGGGCGTGCTGTGCGTAGCCGAGAAGGGTCAGTCCCAGTGAGATGGGCCTGGCCGGAGAGGGGGAGGGAGAAGAGAGAGAGAACCAGTGGGCACCAAGCTTGTTGGCCTCAGGGATTCTCAGAGAAACCCCAGACAGTATTAGTGCAGACAGCCCAAAGACCATCGCCCAGAAGGAAGTGTGTTGCTATTGCATAGAAGACTCTGGAAAGGCAAAGCCAACAAAGTGTATTTCAGTGACACAATCAACACCCTAACCACAGACAAAGGCAGCAAAGTCATTTCTAAGGGCAGTGGTTGAGGAAAGTGTGATGGGGCTGTAGCCAGACACAGGGTGCTCTCTCACCTCCCATAACCCTTTGCTGCCATCAAGGGAGGTGGGTGGGAAATAGCCTGGCCCACACCTCACTCCTGAAATGCTGGAGGCCCATGTTCCAGGGAGTGCTGCAGCCAGGCTTCAGTTGTCTGCCTTCCAGTAGCACCAAGGCCCTCGGGGTGCTGAGCACACTGCGGAGGGCTTCGGCTCAGTCAGAAGCCAGCTCTGAGGACCAGGGGCGCATTCAGTGGGAGCTTGAGGCAAGACCTGGCCCAGCTTTCCCACGAAGAACTCTTCACCCAGCAGCTTTCCCAGGCTTCACAATCTAAAGCTTGGCATTTCAGATCAAATCAGTAATTAAAAAAAGGAAAAGGAAAAAACTTACTTTTAGCAAAAATATTTTTTTAAATCTCCAGGTTTAAAACTTCCAGAGACGTTCTGAATTCAGCCCAGAAGGGTGCTGAGGGCAGCTCTGTCAACGGACTCGGGAGTAAGCAACATCCGAAGAAGCCACGACTGACTTAGACAAAGGAAAGGGAGCATCGGGGGCATACAGGGAGTGTCCAGGCGTGGAGAGAAACTCTACAACCTCCTTCTCTACAGGCAGATCATGGCCAGTTTCCACCTGGAATATCTTTGGCCGATATCCAGATTAAATGCCAGTTCAAACGCTCTACCCACTCGCTCTTTCTGGGCAGACAGCAATGGTGGTGAACTCTAATCATTTACAAAGGTCACGATCGGGAGGGAGCCCTGGAGCGGTCATTTAAAATTCTATTGATCCCTATTTGTAGTCAGGGAAAGAAAATGGGCACTTGGACTGTATTGTAATTATGAGGCTTCCAGGCAACCGTAAATAGATGTGCAATCTCAATACTGGCAAATACCTGGAAGGAGAAATTATTACTCTGGTATGGCACGTTGCTAGGAAAGGTTGAAGATAAAATTGCACATAAAAAAATCAATCATCTTTTAGCTAATTTGCCCTGCTCACCACCCATCAGGGTTATCACAATTATCAGATGTCTGCTGAATATATTAAGGGGGGGGTCTACTTGCTAAAAATGATCACCAAGAAAGCAAAAGGCCTCCCACGCAGTGGGGACTCTGGGGAGATGATATTTTGGAGGTGGGTGGGTCCCAGGGCACACAAAGGAAGAACCTCTTGCTGAGGGACAGGGAAGTGAGGGGGTAGAGCCACCAAAGGCATAGGCGCTTGTGGCCGAGGAGCCCTCCATGGACACTGCCAACACCACCTCGAGGCCCACCCTGCTGGTGTCTGTGTGAAGCAGTCTGGGAGGAATGCTGTCTGCTTCAGTCACACAGGGCTGGGCCTGGCACTTTGACATCTATAAACTTAACCCTCACCACAATCATCGGAAATAAGCACTATCAGCCCCTCCCAGTACCAATGGAGAAATGGAGACACAGTGAGGTTCAGAATGTGACCGAGGCCACACAGAGGTAAGTGGCAGGACAGGGCCCGGAGCTAGCTGCAGGTGGAGATGTGTGTAGAGATGCAGGTGTCGCCACATCCTGCACCCAGGGCTGCATGGCGCTCTCCAGCTCTGCCTCGCCTCTCTTCCACGCCCTGAGGAAACTCTCTCTCCCTTTGCTTTCTTAGGAGCCTACAAGGCACTAGGCAAAAATGAGACTTGCTGGATGGCAGACGTTCTCCTCCAGGGCCGGAGGGCCTCCTGCCTTCTTCTGGGCTGAGGTTATCTGGTGAGAGGTAAGGCTGCGACAATCTGGAGGGCTCGGCGCACCCCCGCTTGGGGTGGTCTCCAACATCTGCTCCTTCTCATTGTCAGTCCCGGCTTCTCAGGTGAATACGTGCAGTGACTCATTGTCCCAGGAGCTCCGTGACAACCACCAGCAGAATTGGCAGTACCTCTTTCAAGAGTGATACACATTAGCCTTGACTGGTGTGGCTCAGTTGGTTGGGTGTCATCCCACAAAGCAAAAGATTGAAGGTTCAATTCCTGGTCAGCGCCCATGCCTGTGTTGCAGGTTTGGTCCCTGGTTAGGGCGTGAACAAGAGGCAACCAGTTCGTGTTTCTCTCTCACATTGATGTTTCTCTCCCTCTCTTTCTTCCTCCCTTACCCTCTCTATAAAAATAAATAAATAAACAAACAAACAAATAAATAAACTTATTTTTAAAGAATGATACACATTAAATCAAGATACCCTTTTATGGGCAAAAGACCTGAACAGACACTTCTCCAAGGAGGAAATACAGATGGCCCATAGACATATGAAAAAATGCTCTCAACATCCCTAGCTATCAGAGAGATGCAAATGAAAACCACAATGAGATATCGCTTCATGACAGTCAGAGTGGCCATCATTAGTAAATCCACAAAAAAGTGCTGGTGATGATGTGGAGAAAAGGGAGCCGTAGTGCGTTGTTGGTGGGAATGCAAACTAGTATAGCCACTGTGGAAAATAATCTGGCATTTCCTCAAAAAATCGAAAATGGAACTGCCTTATGACCCAGTGATTCCACTGCTGGGAATATACCCTAACAACTCTGAAACACCAAAAGAACTTATGCACCCCAATGTTCATAGCAGTGCTACTTACAATAGCCAAGTGCTGGAAACCACTCAAGGGCTCATCAGTAGACGAGTGGATCCCAAAACTGTGGTGCATTTATAGGATGGAATACTATGCAGGAGAAAGAAAGAAGTCCTACCTCTCGCAACAGCATGGATGGAAGTGGAGACTGTTATGCTAAGTGGAATAAGCCAGGTGGCGAAAGACAAACACCATATGACCTCACTTACAACTGGTATATAACGAACAAAATAAACTAACAAGAAAAATAGAACCAGAGACATGGAAACATGGAACAGACTGATAGCTGTAGGAGGGGAGAAGGGAGGGGGGAAATGGTAGGAAGAAGGGGAAGGGACTAGCCATGGAACATGTATGAGTGATGCATGGACAGGGACAACAGAGAGGGGTGGGTTGTGTGGAGGGGGGCAAAAGGTAAAAAAATTGGGACAACTTAATAGAACAAACAGAAAAAAAAGAGTGAAGGTACATTTCCTCTGTGTGGAATCAGCACCACTGGGCACTGAGGGCAGGGCACATACATTGCCAGATGAGGGTGTGGTCGTGGGGACTCTCTCTAAGGGCTCAGTGTTGGGCCGCAGAATGCTACTTCTAGAAATCTGTCCCAGGGGAGCAGTCAGGGTGTAGACAGAGGCTGATGTGCAAAGATGTTGGTTATGGTGCTGGCGATCATGTGGAAATCGTGAGAACTTAAATACCCAACGCTTGCAACTGGTCTGCAATGGCATTGGTTAGAATATTAATGCCGTTACAGTGTTTTACATAGAGTTTCTAGTGATGTAGAAATATCTATGAAAAAAATCTGAAAAACCACCACAACAAAAACTAAGGTATGAAATTATGTAAAACCTTATAAAGAAAAGATTCATTGATTACTATGAGAATCGAGGGTGACGTGGCTCAGCTTTCCGGTACTTTAGCTCTTTGCGAATTTGTCTGAAGTTAGTTATCATCCTCCCTTCTGGCCTCCTGTGACCTTAGAGCAGTGATGGGGTCCAGGCCTGAGCAGGGGCGGCAGTGCCCCCCTCAGTCTTGGGAACCCCAGTTCATCAGAAGGTGCTATTCTTCTTTTTTATTGTGGTAAACTATGGATAACACGTACCATTTTAACCATTTTAAGTGTGCAGTTCAGTGGCACTAAGCACTTTCACGTTATTATGCAAACATCGCTACTATTCATTTACAGAACTTTTATCACCCCCAATCAGAAACTCTGTACACACTACACAATAATTTCCTGTTCCTCCCTCCCCCAGTCCCCTAGCCCCCCAGCCCCTGGTAATACTCTACTTTCTGTCATTATTCTAGGTACCTCACAGAAGTGGAATCATACAATATTTGTCATTTTGTGTCTGGTTTATTTCTTAGTATGATGTCTTCAAGGTTCATCCAAGTTGGCAAAGCCACCCGGGCCTTACCTTTATTGGGCCCCCGTTGAACTCAGGGTGGGCGGGGTTGCTCCTATGCAACAGTGGAAGTCCTGTGTTTCATTTCAATGTGATTGTAACAGGAAACCCAGACGGTCCTGTCCCTGCGACACCTGACCTTGCTCAAATCTCTCCCCCGCCCAGCCTGGACGACCACGGGCTGCTTCACCAGGCTCCCTGCTTTCACTCCGGACTTCTTCACGTCCACGGACCCATGAGAGCCACGGTGAGTGACTTGTTGTTGTTGTTTTTGCTTTCTTCTAAAACCAAGTTCTGGCCAGTTTTTTTAAATTCAATTATGTATTCATTTACTTACTTATTTCATTGTTGTTCAAGTATAGTTGTCTGCATTTTCCCGCACCACTCCCCGCACCCCAGCCATCCCCACCTCCCTCCCCTGATCCCACCCCACCTTGGTTTTGTCCATGTGTCCTGAAAACCCTTGTTTTCAGGTATAGTTTTTCCTGAAAACCTTTCCCCGCTTCCCCCCAGTTATCCCCTCCCACCTCCCCAAGTGGCCAGTTTTATTAAAAAAAAATTGTCATGATTTCCTCTTCAACAGTCTGTTCTGTCAGGCTTCTAATGACATCAGAATCACCTGGATCAGTGACAGCCAGTGTGCACGCTCAGTATTTTGCACACGCTGCCCCCAAGGTAGTGCTGCTGTCCCTGCAGTGATGGGCACTAGTCTTGGCCAAGACGGCTCAGGCACTCGACTTTGGGTGTCTTCAGGGCTGAGTGTGGTTGGTGAGCGTGGCCAGCTTCGCCTGGCCTTGTCTCATCGTCTTCAGAGTCTGCTGGTGCCCCAGCATGTACTTTCCACTTTTCATAACAAGTTGGGACCTGGAGTCGATCAGCTCCAGCGACTTCTTCATTGTCTCTATAGCCACCATGTTCCTACCTTAGGTGAGGGGCGGCCCCCAACCAAGAGCAGCCGCCAAGATGGCCGGGGAGCAAGAAAGGAACCACACTGAACTTTCAAAAATGTAAATCAGATACTGTCATCCCCTCCTTCAAAAGCTCCAACAGCTTTACATGGTGACAAGGCACACCTCAAACTCTCCATCGTTTACGGTGCCCTTCGGGGTGTGGCCCAGCTGCCACCAGCCTCGTCCTTCCACCTGCTCTCTTAGTCCCTGACACAGACACAAGGCTCCCTCCCTCGCCTCTGAGCGCTCACCCCCGGACCTTTGCACTGGCGCACCCTCTCACAGTTCTCTGCTCATCGCCCAGGGTCAGGGTACTTGTCATCTCCTCACAGAGGCCTTCCCGACTGGCCCAGCTGAATAGCCCTGTCCCTCTCTACCGCGTTGCCCTGATTTATGTTTTGATGCTTGTTATCAGTGTCTGAAATTATTTCTTCTACATTACACATTTACTCACCAAGGACAGAAGCTTTGCATGTTGATAACGCTGCACCCTCAGGAACTAGCACAGATTAGACCCTCGATAATGTTTGTTGACTGACTAATAGAATAATCTTTAATACATAAATAAAGAAATATCCTCCTTTTACGCCAGATCTCCCTCAGCCTCTGTCCTACAGTTTTATTCCTTGGAGGAGCATGCTTGCCTGCCAGCACCACTCCCCGACACCACGTCTACTCCCACCTACCACGATTAAACTCTGCCCCTTGGCTGCACCACAGCGGTTCTCACCGAGGCCAAGAGTGCCAGCTCACCCACTGCAGGGGCCAGGCAGGTTCTAGCCCTGTGCACGTGCAGGTGGACGTGGCTCCAGCTGACTGTGGTCAGGTGGAAATGCAGGTACCAGATTTTTAAGAAAGCCCAACAATCCAGGTTTGGTTTGGTTTGGTTTTGAACGTGCAACCTCTCAGTATTTAAATGTTGGCAGCCAACTTAAAAAGAATTGTAACGACACAGGCCACACAAAGAGGTCTGCGAGCTGCCCTCTTGCAACCTCTGCCAGCAGCTGCAGCCCGGCTCCTTCGAGGCCCCAGGCCCTTGCCTGCTCGGCCCTTATGCTGAAGACTCTCCCTTGACCAGCCGCCCCGCCCTCACACGCTCCTCTGCTAACTAACCCCGGCTCTCCTTTGTTCTTAGTTCCTGCATCTGACGGACCCCCTGCAGGGATGGTGCCTGCCCAGGGGTCTGTCTCCCTTCCACCCCAGAGATGAGAGTGACTCTCAGCATCTGTTAGAGAACCTGGCACGTAGGGGTGCTCCCCAGATTATTTGTGAAATTATGAGTATGTCCTCACCCTTAAGAAAACAAACATTTTCAGAGCAAAACCACAAAATCACCAAATATGGAAATATAAATATGGCCTAAAGTTCCAAAACGAGCCCTTAAATTTAGACTTAAGGATTGTCTGGTGTCCTCTGGCAAAGACCATCCGCGATAAACAGAGGCTGCCTGCATTTTACAGGCAGACTCAGCGTTCATCGGTTTGCACGGGTTTGCTGAGAGCGCTGAGCCGGTCGTCCTGCTTCGAAGGTCAGGACACCTGCATCCACCTGCACACCCCTGTGCAGCCCTTATCCACCTTCATCAATGCTACTGTGGGTGAAGTTAATCAGTCCTGGGAGTGGACGGCATTCCTCTGCCCTGTGCACACCAGTCTGACCTCCCTTGGCGGTGTAGCATACTAACCTCTTACTAGGAAGGAGGTGAGTGGCATCCCTTCGGCTAAATCAAGCTGCTAGAACTTAACACTCTTGCACTGGTTATTGCTGCGATGGCATACCACAAAGTTTAGAGTGCTTCCTTTACACCCCTGAAGTCCATTAACAGTTGACAATAACCAATACAAAGGAAGGGAGCTGACGTTCAGAATTCAAGTGTAAAGTCATTAGAGAGCTCTGCAGGTGGGTTGTGGGGGCGGGTAAATGTTTGGCTCACACAAGCAGAAACAGTTCCTCCTGAGACAGTTCAGCAGCTTTGCACTTCCCCAACTGTCTGCCATCGACGCGCATTACCTTTAAAATCAAGCAAAGGATGAAATTTTAAGTGCGTTGAGAAACTGTTCATCAATTAGCAGAGGCTACACTAGAGTCCACAGTGCCATTGGCGGCTTGGGGGCAGAGAGAAGTGGACAAGACCTTGTCCTCTGGGAACTTGTCAGAGACTCAGGAAGCTAGGTCACCAACAAGAGGGGGCAGGCAGATGGCAGGTGGTTGGATGACAGCCCTCTGGGTGAGGCCCATGGTGGTGGTGGTTAGGGGGTTGGGGGTCCAGGAGGGTCTCATGTCCCAGAGAAAAGATTATGGGCTTCCAGTTGCTATTTTAGTAGTTTTTGTTTCACTGTGTGTGTTTCTACCTCTTCTTCATTTTTTTCTAACTCACGTTCCTGAAGCCAATGACTTGCTACAGAAACAGACTTCAACTGCCAGGAGACAGGTTTTTGCCTGAACACTGATGCACGTGTGGGAGGCTGACCCCATGGCCCCTCTTGAGAAGCTTCTCCTGGGGCACTGGTTCTTCGAGGGACCGTTTCAGTGCCCAGCTCAGAGCCTCACACACAGAAATGATGCTGACTGAATGTTGAAGGGTTGCAGACTCCTAGCATCTTCTCTAACCCTGAAAATGGCAAAGCCTAATGGCAGTTGTGAGCACCCTAGAAACAGACTGGAGTTGTGACTCTTTTTTTAAAAAAAAGATTTTATTTATTTATTGACAGAGGGGAAAGGAGGGAGAAAGAGAGGGAGAGAAACATCAATGTGTGGTTGACTCTCACACACCCCCTACTGGGGACCTGGCCCAAAACGCAGGCATGTGCCCTGACTGGGAATTGAACCAGTGACCCTTTGGTTTGCAGTCCAGCGCTGAATCCACTGAGCCACACCAGCCAGGACTAGAGTTGTGACACTTGACCTTCCCCAGGGAGAGGGTGCTAAGGAGATCTGGGGACTTCTGGACTCTAAGTCAATATTTAGACATCATCGTGAGCCTCCTCCAGTGATCTGGAATGTTCACATCACAGACAGGACTTGTCTGAGAAGAAGAATGTGGTTTCACCCCATGGACATGAGGGGGTGCCCAAGGATTCCCGAGTTGGAAGGGGTCCAACTCTGGGTCCCTGGCTCTTCCTCCTGCCTCCAGCCTGACCACTTACCATAGGGAAGGGGGGCTTTGTTTAAAAGGAAAGAGGAGCACGTCATATAAAGTTGGTAGGTGTGGTGTAGCTTGCAACGGTCATTTTACAACAGTTTGGAAGGAGCAGTGTATTGTGGTGGTGAACTCATCACTGTATCCAACACCACCTGGATGGCAGGCACAAATGTGGCTGGATTTTCTCTTTCCTGGTTGTAAAGCCCTAAGCTGTGAGTGAGAAAGTCTCACATAGCTACAAGATGTAACTGCTAGACTCTGAATAGAAGGCTGTTAACTCACTATTCCCCGAGACTGGTAGCCTCCTCCCAGCTTGCCCTCGCAGTCCCATCACCCGAGCCCCGGTTGTTCAACCTCAGAATCTCCTCTCAGTCTGTGCTGGGTCAGACCCTGGCTAGCCCTTGCCTGGCTGGTACAAGTGTCTTTGCCACCACCGTGCCCAGTACCTTAGAAAACATTGGGACAGTGCCCCTGCTGTTGCACAAGTGGGCAGAGGAGAGGGGCTGGCAAAAGCCTCCTTTAGGAATGCAGATCTGACCCTGTTTCCACTCTGCCTTAAATTCTTCCATCCTCCCTGCCCTGGGCCCTCACTTCTAACCCTCCAGGCTCATTTCCCTGCATCAGGATGGGAATGAATCCTTGCAGCTCCTGAGCACCGTGCACATTCACATCTCCTTGCTCTGCACTTGCAGCTCCCAGACTAGAAAGCTCTTCCCCCACTTCAGTCTAATGAGTCCTCTTCATCCTGTAAAACTCAGTGCCAGTGTCACCTCCCCTGTGACGCCTCCCTCTCCCGGCTGATGCTTTGATACTAAACAGTGCGTTCTCTGCATCTCTGCAAACAAGCATCCCATCTGCCTGTCCCTTGTGAGCTTCTTAAAGGCAGAAGATGGTGTCTTTTTCATTTTTGTGTTTCTGGGTTTTTGCCATGACTGCAGCAAAAGGCAGGTACTCAAATCCCATTGAGGAATGGAACCAGAGGTTTGGGAAGGCCTGCAGGGGGGCCCATGCCACCGCCTGGGTGGGTCTTCAGTAGAAGTCTCCAGGCCAAACAACAGAGGCTCTTACAGAGGCAGCTTCTTTTGCCCATGAGATTCCTGGCAGGCCAGTACCCACCAACAGCCCCCGTCTACTCCTCACGTCCCGTGGTCCCTGCACCCAGGGCTAGAGCTGTGCGGAGGGCAAATGTGTTAAATGTGTGCTCCTAAGGAGTCCTGCAGACCTGCACGGGCTCCTGCTGACTCAGAATGCCAGCTGGGGCAGCCACACATTGACCCCTCTGCCCTTCCACCTGGCTGGGGGTTCACAGCAGTGGGAAGAACAGTAACGATGTAGTGAGAAGCACCCCAGGTAACACTGAGGTGGAAGGGCTGGCGCCTGCCCCTGTAGCTCGCTCTCCTCTCAGTCACCCATGCTCCAGCCTTCCCTGCACTTCCACGCCCTTGAGCACTGTGTGTGGTGTGCCCCCTGCCTGCAAGGCCTTGTCCTCCTAGCAAGCTCTGCTCTCTCCCCAGCAGCCCTCACGCATCTCTGTGACCTCAGTCCTGACTCCTCTCCTCTGTGCGGGCTCGGGAGCACAGGGCACTTTGTGTGCCAGTGATTTGCTTCTTCGATTCTTTTCTCCATCTGCACACAGGGTCCCGGGGACAGGGATGGGCTGGGGCAGTGTTTTGCATGCAGCAAGTGCTCAATGTTGTGCTTGTGGGCACAAAACAGATGTTCAGACTGGTGGAGAGAACATTCTAGAAAACACCTACCCCGATTTATGCCGTTCCCAGGAAGAGGATCTTAAACTCTTTCCTTTTACTAAAGAGCTAAATTTTAAATCTTTTGCCTAAATCTCTGCAAGTGAACATGTACAGTTACCGCAGATGCTGTGGGTGCGTGGAAAGGTTAACCGTGGTTAAGACATTCCTTAACCACAAAGACCGATGATGGGGTCACTGCATCAGGCTCCTCAGCAGGGACACTCAGACTTCACGGGCAGAGTCCCATCGCTTGCATTGTGGGAAAGACACACCTTTATCACCCTCCTTTCAATCAGTGAGATGTCACTGCATTTTCTTATTCTCGTTTAACTATAATATGGAATGTTGACTAAGTGGTTGGAGCAAAAACCACTGAAACTAATTTCCAGAGTGTCTTGGGCAGGCAGTTATTTTTTTTCCTCACTTGAGGACATTTTTTTATTGCTTTTAAAGGGAGAGAGGAAGAGAGAGAAGAACCTCAAATGGTTGCCTCCCCTATGCACCTAGATCGGGGACCGAACCCGCAACCCAGGCATGTGCAGGAATCGAACCTGCAACCTTTTGGTTCCCAGACAATGCTCCAACCAACTGAGACACACTGGCTGGGGTGCAGCATGCTGCTTAAAGGTGCCGCTGCTTCTGTGCCTGGTCTAGTCCGATCAAGTCAAAATACTATTTCAACATTTTTTATTTTCTAAGACACATGATACACCTAAAACCTCAATACATGGGGTCTCTGTTACAAAAGAACAACTCAGTCAAGGTTACCTGCTGCTCCCTGTTTCTTCCTGAGCAGAGGGGTCCCCGGAAGCTGGGGAGCAGGAGCTCCTCCGGGGCCTGGGCCTCACGGGCTCCCCGCGTCCGGGCAAGCGCACGGCAAACCCGGGCAGGACTCCAGCAGCTCACGGGAAGCAGCTGCGTTCCTCTCTCAGCACCCTCTCTCACCAGATGAAGGACACGGATTCATGGAGAGGAGACACATATTTCAGGCCATTTTTCATACACTGACAAGAAGTAAATTAAGAAATCATGTAAGTACAATACACCAGTCATTCCTTCCTATTGATCACATGTAATTTACATCCTACAAAGATGTGAATTCTTGCATTCTCACTCCACATGGAAAATCTCAATGATTTATTCATTTCAAATGAAAAATAGAAGGTAGATGAGAAGAATGACTTCACAGACGCATCGTTCTCGGGGCACTGGTGCGAGGCTCTCTCGCACACTGCCCGAAGGGCTCCGTGTGCAAGTCCCTCTAATTAACAAGGTGAATCAAGCAGCAGCACTCTAATTAGTGAGCATGACGAGCCAGCGGAAATAGGCAGGCAGACGGGGACACATGGCTGGCCAACAAAGGCATAGCACATTCCAAGTGAAACATGCAGATTTCTTCTAAATGCACTATTAAAAGTAAGACAGTTGGGGAAAAGACCATCTAATTTTAATTCTCACATGTCATGTGTATTCTTCAGTTGTTCCCGGGGATAACTAGCTTCTCGGTAGGAAAGGTTTGTGTCAGCTCTCTGTACAACATTTCCAGGCAAAGCACTGCTTAAAACATGGCATTTGTGCTTGAAATAAGAATCCATGCCTTCATTTGGGACTTATGATCAATTTGCGTGTGTTTTAATCTTGTAAGGACTGCATGCCATTTCTCTTTATTCTTAATTCTGCCTAAAAAGTGGAGAAATCTGATGGAAAACCCTCTTCAGAGACTTACTGGGAGGTGCTCAGTCCCCGAGGACACACTGCAAGGAGCCCCCAAAGGGCAGAGACAAGCGGAACCTCCCCCTCTCCAAAAGGACAGAGAGGCCCGCAGGGCCACGTCTGGTTACAGACTTGGCCTCCGGGGGAGCCTAGGCTGCACCAGGACCCGGGGCTGGACCACTGGCCATTTGCCCTGGTTTTCTGTGTCTTTGCTGACCTGCTGGCCATGATTAGCTAGTCTTTCTGAGCGTACCCAGGAGCTGGGAAGGTGTTTTGAGGGCATTGCCTGATGAGCTCCCCACCTGCATCAGCCACACTTTGTGGATAGAGCTGGTAGTCACCCCTAGCACAACTGTGTGTCGGTGGGCACACCGCCATTTGCATTTACCTCCTAATCGATGTCTCCAGAGGACGTAGCCGCACCAGAAGCCGCAGCCACACCGTGCAGCCTGATGGGTTTGACTCCACTGAGGACTGTGGACGACCTCTGTGTGGTTTCCGTTCTAGCAGCTTTCTGTGTAGCCAAAAGAGTGTTGGAGCACACGCATGCAACACGCATCAACCAGACACTGGCTCTGTGCCAACACTGTGCCAGGCACATCCTCTGGAGTAGCACTAATGAAATCTGTATGAAACTACTATTTTAGAGTTGGAGATGCAGGGCCTCAGGACGATGAAGAAGTTCCTAGAAAATGTCAATGGAAACAGGTGGCAAACTCTGCTCTTCTCTCCTCTCCTCTCCTTCCCCAGCTCTTGACCAGCAGAACAAAAGATGTCACTTTCTAAAACCCCTGCCCTTCTCAGTGAAGGCCACTCACAACTCTGAAGAGCAGTGAGCAACTCAACAGTTCCTGGCAATGGACAGTCGTTCTGCCTCTTTGGAGAGAAAGAAGGGTGACAAGTTTGTTAATGTGGGGCCCTTGTAAAGGCATCCTCCCTCCTCCCCTGCACCGTTACTCTCCCTGAAAGATGGACTGAACTGAGCAAAAGATTATTTCAAGGCAAATACAGGTGGGAAAGATTGGCAAAGTAGTTATGGGGAGGAGAAAACCCAAAGAAGAGCCGAAGGGAAGCTCTGGCCCCTGGGGAGGCCACAGGCGCCCCACTCCGCTGCAGCCCGAGGCTCCCCAACTGCCCACATGATGGCATCCCCCAGTTTAAATTTTCTGTGTGTTTTTCTCTGCGCCCAAGCAAGCAGTCCTCCACATGCCCTCTCTTCCCTCTTCAAGGCTTCATTCACAATTGGGTTCTCTATATAATCTCTCATATTGAGCAGACCTTCAATATTTAAGAGCTTCTAGCATACACTGGCCCACAAGAATGGTGGTGGCTGGGGGCGGGGGGCAGGGCAAATGTGTCACCCCAGTTCCTCCCCGCCACCTTTCCCACCACCTGCCTATAGCAGCCTTCACAGCCCACCACGTGGCTTACTCCGATCCCCCTCATTCCCAGCCCCTAATCAGAGGAACCTCTCCCTCTTCCAAACCCATAGGAATCTGATGGCCCTTTCTTGACACATTTATCACGTCTGGTCTATACCATGCTGTCATCCATGTAGCAGAACGAAACTGTACTTTCAGCTCATCAGACCTGGCTCAAATCTCAGAAATGCCTCTGACATTTTCTGGCCACAACATCCTTACTTACATCCTTGAGTTTCTGTTTCTTTCCTTGAAAAAAGGAAAAATAACCTTCCTTACCTTGAAGAGTTGTTCACAGGATCAAATTAATCTATTACATGGTTCCATCAGATGTTTGTTAGTTAGTGGGTACTCGAGAATACTTTAACAAACATTCTTTTCATTTTGGGGGTGGCCTAGTATAGTGAAAAGATGATGGAAGTGTTTGAACATTGCTTACGTCAGGTAACAATTGCAGGCAGGTCCCTCATGAACCAGCTGTATGACCTTGGGCAGAACACTAAACCCCGCTGAGCTTCAGTCTTCTAATCCATAATACAGGGCCAGCCGTACCCACTCACAGGTGTGGTTTAGTGAAGTAGTGGGTGCCAGAGCCCTGGGTGCAGGAGTCACCCAATAAATGTCGGTCAGAGCAAAAACTTTATCTCCTTCCCCTGCATGTGCCTGGACCTGACAAAAGATTGGAACGAGAGATTTGCTCTCAATGAATGGATATGTGTGGAAGAAATGAGAAGAGACAAGGCATGATAGATGCAATTTTCCTCTTGCAATTTTTATTCTTTATGGCTTTGGACAAGCCACTTACCCTTCTGCAGTCTTAACATTTTCAATCTACAAAATGGGAAAAAATGTCACCTTGTTGGATTGCTTCCAGGATTAATACATTAAAAAACGTAAGTCTAGGGGAAAAGTACATGAAATTATGGAACAAGAACAATATAAGAAATTTAGTTAATTATTTTGACTGGGATATATATTACAGATAAAAGCATGCATTACATTTATTGTAATGCTATACTTTTACTTGATTAAAATATGATGGTCACTTTTTTGCTTGATACCAAACTTTCCCACCTTTTACCTGTGAAGGTGAGCCGTTGGAGGTAATTCACAACAGTTGTTTTTACATTAAACATGTACATTTTAAATTTCACTTAAAATTTTTCACATTTTTTTCCTGCAAATAGTTTGAAATGTCTGAACTTTCTTACTGGAAAGTTAGTATGTGGTTAAAATTTCTAATTAATACATTATTAGGGATTTGCAAAGCATTGAAATAAATAGACTACATTTATTTATGTTTGGAGCAAAATGTTAAATACCCATTTAAGTAAATCATAATTTGTCTTTAGAAGTATCTTTTGGTGTTAATGCCTTGCATATACATAGCATGAAGTGCTTATTTGATCTACAAAGAACTAAAAATAAACGCACTAGACAGCACTTATTCAGCCCTCGGAACATGGGTGCCTGCTGAGAGAAATTCCTCCCAGCCATTCGTCTAGGGCCACACCAACTTTACCCAAGGAAAATTTATGTTCTTAATTGTTGGGGAAGGTCAACAAGAACACGTGCCCATCCATTTGACCCTTGAGCTGGAGCTGGGCTGCTGGAGGCTCACTGCCCCCGCCCCTGTGTTTTGGAACGTGTGTTCTGTTCGCCTACCCTGCTCCCAGGAGCTGTTCCACGACAGAGCCTTGAGACAGACATGTGGTGTTGAGGCCATACGAACCGGTGTGTGCTGACCGCAGTTAAGGCCCCTTGGGCACATGACTGAACCAGTTTCAGATTATACCTGGGACGTTCCCGAGAAGCTGGCGACCCACCATTAATTAGGGCACTGCTTTTCTGGAAAAAGGTCATGTCAGGTCCAGCGCTAAACGGTGAATCGTAATTAAGAGCTTCAATTCCAAGTTCCCTGGTGGGAAGTCTAGCACAGGGTGGATTCATTTTCTAGGGCTTCCATTTCAAAATCCTAGAAACTGAGTAGCTTAAACAATAGAAATTTCTCCTGGCTTAGAGGTTAGAGGTTCAAAATCTAGGTGTCAGCAGGCTTGGGTCTTGGGAGGGCTGTGAACCTGTTCCAGGTCTCTCTCCTAGATGCTGGTAGCCTCAAGTTTCCTGGACTTACAGATGATGTTCTCCCTGTATCTTTGCTTCTTCTTCCCTCTATGCATCCAATTTTCTTTTTTATAAAGACACCAGTCAAACTGAATCATCTTGGCTTGGTCATCTGCAAATATCCTGTTCCTAAATAGGGTCACATTCATGGTTACTGGGGATTAGGACTTCAACATCTTTTGGGACACAGGGAAAACTATTGAGGGTCTCTGCTGTAGAAATCAACACTCCAAGGCTACAAGCAGGGCAGGAAGCTGAAGCATGTGGCTGGCCTGCTCTTGCCAGGACTCCCAGGGTAGGGGCTGCCCCATCAGCAGCCCTACAGGCTTGGAAGCTGAGTGTCACCCACATATGGTGTGTTTATCTTTTGGAGGTTGGGTTTCATGGGGCGAGCTCTCGGGACTGCTGTAAAAAAATCACCCTGGCCCTGGCCAGTGTGGCTCAGTGGTTGGAGCATCGACCTGTAACTGAAGGGTTATAGGTTCGATTTCTGGTTAGGACACATTCCTAGGTTGCAAGTTCATCCCAGGTCCATCCAGGCACAGGCATATGTGACCCCCGGTCCTGGTGTGGATCCCAGTCTGGGTGTGTAAGAAGTTAGTCAATCAATGGTTGCCAGCTCTCACACTGATGTTTTTCTCTCTCCCTTCCTCTTTCTCTCTCTAAAAAAGCAAATGAAAGTGTCCTCTGATGAAGATAAAAAAAATCAGCCTGCCCATTCATTGAGAGTGAGACCATTCTTCTCCTCCAGACAAAGAACAACTTTGGGGAGAGTGTGGATTATGTGTTTGGGAGCCACAGAGCTTGGTCTCCGCCTCCACAGGAGGGCTGGCCTGTTCGTTGGGTGGGGTGCTGCCAGGATATCCTGGGGACTATGTGGAGGTGCCTCTCACAGTCTCCCTCCCTGCCAACCTTGGTTGGAATAGTCATGCTCCTATGAGACACATCTTTTTGGAGCTACACCCAGGAAACTTCCTGTTGACAAGCTCACTCTGAAGAACTCAGCTTTGACCAGTTCCTCTAGATTTCATCACTTAACTCGGAGGTCACTCTCTCCTCCCTCATTTCTCGGTTCATGGGGTACCTCACTATGGTCCCCAACTACAAATCCACAGTCTTTCTAAGAACATATTTGCCTTAATTTACTCTCTCTTCAAAAATAAATATAGTCCAACCTTCCGAGTGTGGTCCTATAGTCAGTTCCCCTCCTGGACGAGGTCTGTTCTTCCTCCCTCACAAACAGGGGCTGACCGGACCAGCTCACCAAGCTCCACACAGTGGGCTCTGAGCAGAGCTGGCAGCACGTGCAAGGCCAGCAGGCACAGTTCTCAAGGGCAGTGTGCACCAAGGCCAGAGGATACAATGTGGCCAAGAGGCAAGGAAGTGCTGGAAGAATTCTCTTTTTTTTAGGCTAGGACATTGGTAACTCCTAAAAAACGGTATGCAACTAGATCATTCTTCTTGTGCTACATGACAGTTTCACGCAGATCACTGATATCAATTATACCTCAATAAACCTGAAAAATAAAGAGAAACGAGATATTAAAAGCAAACAGAACTAAATTCCAATGACTAAACAACTAAATACACAATGAAAAACAAGTCTTAGTCTAAGCTCAGTAATACACATCTCTATTAAAATATAATTTGATAGTAAATAAGTATGAATGCATTAATCAATCACACTGCAACTTAGAAAACTGCTTAAAAATCAACATTTAGAAGAGGGTGTTGAGATCATGGAAATAAGTAACTAAATGATTTCTTACCAACTATGAAGTGATTCCTTTACTCTAACCTCTATCTCAATCTTTACTCTCTTGCTGAATACACTTAGCACCTGATTCCTTCCCTTACGTTTAGACTAATTTTCCATTTACATCTCTGACACCTCTCTCCAGACAACTTGACTTGTCTGACACATTTTCCAGATACTAGGAGGACTCTTTGTGGAAGAGAGATTTCTTATCCTTACCATTTGGGGACATTAGTAATTTTCTAGGAGGTTTGACATGTGGATAGAATCTCTGGCAAAAAAAGGTAGAATGTCATTAAAATAGAATTATCACTAGTTTTTAACATTTAGAAGAGCCCTTAAAGAAGATCCCCCAAATAGGTATATTTGTAAAATGTTTAAGTGTGTCTGTGATGTTTTGTGTATAACAGCAAAAAACAGAGAAGATAAAGATGCCCTTCATCCCGCCCCAACTGAAATGGCAAATTTAAGACCAAGACACAGGATGCTGAACAAAGAAGAAGCCATGGCAGTTAGAAACGAGAATCTGTATGGTCTTGCCTGTGAAGAGAACAACAGAAAACTCGGGAATGACAAACAGAAAGGCATAGAGGTTAAGAGCATGGGGCATTTGAGTCTGTTATTTTGGGTTTGAATCCCAGCTTCTCTCCTTTACCCTCATTACTGCTCCCTAATTATTGTCAACCTGCAAAATGGGACTAATTATAGTGTTTTTAAAAGAACGTAATGAGACAATGCCTCCAGAGTGCTTAGTACAATGTCTGGTGCACAGTCAAGTGCTCTCAATTCTTAGCTCAGCCAGCAGCTCTACCCACAGCAGAGCTAAGCTGATGACCCTGTCTGCCGAAGATCAGTGGACAGTTCTGCCGGATTTGGGTCCTCAGCTGAAGAGCCATACCAGTAGTGGAGGCTGCTTTGCAGCCCTGCAAAGGCAGAGAAGCAGATTTGAAGCCTCACCTACTGTTGAATAAAACCCCTTGTCTAGCCCAACAAGATGGTCTGTCTGGAGCCCCTGGGGGACAGTTCTACTTATAGAGACACCTGAGAAGAGAGCCCAGCCAGCACATCTGTCCAAACACAGAGCCCAGCCAGTGGCCTCCTCTGGCAAGGGACCCAGAGCAGTTCGGCCTGGTTGAGGGCCCTAGCCAATGAGTTGTGCCAGCCTTAGAGCCTGTTCTGCCACCCCACCCAGGCATGGAACACGGTTCACAGCCCCACCTGTGAGTGATTATAGCCTCCAGCCCTACCCAACCATGAAAAATAACCAGGTCACCTGGGAAGGTGTGTAGCACATTCTACAGCCCTGCTTACAACAGCACTCAAGGTGAGAGCCCGGCCAGTGGCTCTGCCCATCTGCAGAGCCAAACCAGTGGCTCCATCTGGCCAGGGAGCTTAGTGGGTAGTTCTGCCTCACTTGGGTCCCCACCCATTGACCTTTGATGACTGTAGATACCACTCTATGGCCCCGCCTGGGCAGGAAAGCAAACTTGCAGTCCCACCCAACTGCCAAGTATAGCATTAAGTCCCACCTGACTAGGCAACCTAGTGGAGCCCATCCTATAGCTAGACAAACTCCTAACAAGACTTTTAAAAAGGTACAAATAGCAACTTTCAAGAATGAACAAGGGGATGTCACTATAGATCTTACATAATTATAGAGAAGATATTAACAGGATGTGAGTTATTATATTTCTAAAAGTATTTGGATTTTTCTAATTATCCTTTTAGAAACTGATGTCTGGGTTCAGCTACCTCTCATTTATTACAATTGATATTGACCTGCAGACCAGTTCTTTGAAAGCAGAGCAGAACTTCCAGCCAAGGTGGAGGTGTAGGTAAACATGCTTTGCCTTCATGCACAACTACAGAAAAATTACAGCTAGACTACAAAACAAATTTCACTCAGATTTGTCAGAAAACTGAGTTGTATGAGCTAAAGAAAACAGCATGAAAATGAAAAGACAACCAACCGTATAGGAAAACGTATTTGCCAATGATACCTCAGACAAGGGTTTGATCTCCAAAATATATAAAGAACTCACACAACTCCACTCTACGAAGACAAGCAACCCAATTAAAAAATTGGCAAAGGAATTGAACAGACACTTCTCCAAGGAGGACATACAGAGGATCCAGAGAGATGCAAATTAAAACCACAATGAGATACCACTTCACAGGAGTCAGAATGGCCATCATAAACAAAGCAACAAACAATGAATGTTCCAACAAATGTTGGAAAGGGTGTGGAGAAAAGGGAACCCTAGTACACTGTTGGTGGGATTGTAGACTGGTACAACCACTGTGGAAAACAGTATGGAATTTCCTCAAAAAACTACAAATGGAAATGTCTTTTGACCTGACAATTCCACTGCTAAGATTATATCCTAAGGACCCTGAAACACCAGTCCAAAAGAACTTATGCACCCCAATGTTCATAGCCCCACAATTTACAACAGCTGAGTGCTGGAAGGAACCCAAGTGCCCATCAGTAAATGAATGGATCAAAAAACTATGGTACATCTACACAATGGAATTCTACACAGCAGAAAGAAAGAAGGAGCTCCTACCCTTGCGACAGCATGGATGGAACTGGAAAGCATTATGCTAAGTGAAATAAGCCAGGGGATGAAATACAAATACCATATGATCTCACCATTAACAGGAACCTAATCAACAAAATGAACAAGCAAGCAAAGTATAGCCAA
>PVKM010023036.1:0-21421 GCA_004027735.1 Carollia perspicillata | reverse complement strand
AGGGCTTAGGGTTTTATTGTGAATAAAATGAATTAATCCTACAGCTAAGTCTGTCCAGGAAAAATGATGGAAGCAGGGAGGCCAATTAGGAGTGTTCTGAGATAATCCAGACAGGAGAAGATGTGGGCCACGATATCACAGCAGTAGAGGTGATGACGCGTGCTTAAAATGTAGAAATATTTTGAAGAAAGAGTAAACAGAATATGCTTTTTGAAGAAGTATATGGTATGAGAGAAGAGAGGAATCCAAGATGACTCTAGAGTTTTTATCCAAGCAACTGGAAGAATAAGTTGCCTTAAACTGGAATTGGGAAGATGTGAATAAAGTTCGCAGAGAAGATCAAGAGTTCCATTGGGCCATGTTAAGTTTGAGGAATCAATTGCACACCCAATAGGGAATTTTGAGTAATGCTAAGTGCATGAGTAAATAATATTCTCATATGAGATGAGACAAAGAAAGCATAAATTTCTTATAAAAAATAAGCCTTTTTTGTCAATTTCAATTCAATATGCCCATGATGTGCCAGATGCTTTTCCAGGTTCTGGAAATACAGAAGAGAAGAACATTGATATAAATTACTGTTTTCATGATGACTATATTCTAGTAGGGAAAAGTAAAAAATTAAAATTAAATAAACAAGCAAAATATATAATAGGTTACAAGGTAACACAGGGTTTGAGGGAAAAAATACATGAAATGGTAGGAGGTATGAAAGTGTCAGCAAGGTGGGGATGGCTGCTATTATCAAAATTGTTACCGTACGCCTCACAAAAAATGGTTGTCTAGAATATCTAGGCAGTCACACAACACCCAGAGAGGCTTTCTCAGAAGTTATCATTTTTGCAAGGTGCTTGAGAAGAGGACTGTGAGCATTATTTGTAACCTTTAATTCACCTTAGCAGGACATTTCAAATAAATGAAATGAGTCTATAAACATATCTAACACTACATATAACATTAACGGGCATGATGTTTGCTCATATGCATACCTAGACAGTTCGCCTCCCGCTGGTGGCCTGGTAAGGTGAAGGGAATCTTGCTTTTCAGTTAGTATAGTCAAGAGATCATCTGTTTCCAGGAAAAGACAGAAAAAGGAGGATAAGAGTAAAAGAAATACTTTGGAGAGGAAAGAGGCAGGATGGTAGAAAACTGAGTAAAAGTGTCCTACATTTTAAAGAATTAAGATCTAAATTGAACAATCCAAGCACGGTAATAATTAATATATATTGAGTTTTACTGTTTGACAGAAATTGTTCTAAGTGCTGCGCAATGATTAACTCAATCTTCACAGCACTCTGAGAGATAGCTACTATTCTATTCCCATTTTGTAGGTGAAGAAAGTGGGGGCTAATAATGTTTAAATAGCTTGTGAAATTCACACAGTTAGCGAGTGATGGAGCTGTCACGACCTGATGCTGCATTACAAGTCCTTACCTGCTAGGTGATGCAACCTGCCTTACTTCCAGGTGAAAATAGCCTGCCCTACTTCTACATAAGAATTGTGGCACATTCCTTTTAGTCATCTGCGTGCTTTTACCGAAATAGACTACAGCACCAGGGAAAACAAGGCTCAAGGCGAATGCCATATGAAAGAAATTTTTATGTGGGAAGTATCTTTTTTCCTATCAGACATGATTAGCAATGTGTTGCATATGGCAAATTCAACTATATATAATTAATATATTTATACACCCACACATATTCAATTAGCCAGTAGTATTAAACTTGTAATCAGTAATCTGTAAATTTTCTCACTACATTATTTGATGTTCACAAAGTAGAATTGTATAAACATCCAACAACTCTGTTCCTCTCTACTGATGCTCTTTTTTAAACCATTTTTAAGAGATAATAGTAATAACAGTTTGTAAATTTGCATGAAATATTCCCTTTGATATTTACACCAACCCAAGGAAGTAGAAACTTGTCCCAATTTTGCAAGACAAGGATTTTATGAACTCAGATATTGTTACTCAGCTAAACAGTATCAGGGCTGCGTCAAAGCCAGTTGGCTCAGTCTTCTGCCACTTCACATTCTACTTTACCTTTAAACACAAATAGATTGACCGCAACACATATAGGAAGTACTCTATTATACCTAAAATTATTCACTTTGTCACTTAAGCACCAGAATAACTTAGTGTGAACTCTGATAAGCAGTCTAATTAATGTGATGACAGTGGAGGAGAGAAGAAAAAGATAAAAGTAAACAAAAAAGGAAGGAGAGACTGAGGGCAGAGGGGAGGAAAGGAAATAGAAGCCCTTCTTTTAAAGGATGGCAAGCAGTTGGCAGTAGTATTGGTAATATGCATAAAAGCAGCAACAAGGATTATAATAACGGATATTAAAGATAGTACTTGACCTTTGAGTTCAGCTAGTCCTGTTACATAATGGAACCAATTTTTTTCTTATTCTAGTATGACAATGGTTTGCATTTTTTCTATGTCTTGTTGATAATATACACAGTCATATTTAAGGAGGAAAAATTAAATATTTTTATTTACTTAAGAAAATAGCAGTTGTTATGGTTGATGCCTAACTTAATCATTGACATTTATATGAGCCAGTACACTTAATAACAAAGTCCCAAAGAGTTCACCTTCAGACTGTAATCCATGATCTGTAAAGCCTTGAAATGCATGGTGTTGGGATATATGGTTAAGAGCCTGGGACTAGATGTCACCAGGAATGAACCTAGCAGCCTATTCTACAGTACATCACAAGTTCCTATGGTCTGGCTTTGATTTCTCAGAAGGAAAATATAGTTCATGAGCTTAATTTAATGGCTTTTACCAGGGTTTTAATTAACTATTATATTATCTTAAGTTAATAAGGCCATGTATTGGACTTTCTACCAAAATAAATTTAAATGTCATCAATTTCATGAATATGAAGCATTATTAAGGTCAGGTAAATACAATAAGAAGAAAGAGTCCAAAAAGATGAGAATGAGGCAAGTTAGAAAGTTAGAAAGTGATGTTTTAAAACACTTCATTCAAATCTCATTTATGTTAAAATGTCTCATCTTCCTGTATTTATCATTACTGATTTTTCCAAAGAGAATCTAGTTTATTCTCCCTCAAACATTAGATATGATGCATTTCATTAAAATAGCATAACTTGTAAAATTCCCTGGTAAATCTTACAAACACCTGAATGAATAAGCAGGTGTTTATTCTATCTACTTACCATCTATTAAATTATAGATACACAGCTTTGATGATAAGTTCACTTTCACAAACTGTACTTCTTTTGGTCCCATGGTACAAAAACTCAGCTCAAGGCACTTGAAGTTAACACAGTGTAAAAATAATGGAAATCATATAATGTAGTGATAGATTATAGCTGACTGTGTGTTTCGGGGATGGAGGGGGCCAGTATGCCTTCCATAGGGAAGCATAAACATGCTCCATTTCACTAAGTAACAAAGAATAGGAAAAGTGTCATATATATGAGGGCAAAGTGTGGCAAGCAGGAAAACAAGTTTAGAAAGATAGAAAACCCCAAATCAGTGGCATAAACAATTTTAACACTTGCAGAATTGTCAGGTGAACGTGATCACATGAAGCATCTTAGTCGCATTACGACATGTAGACATTTAAGAGAAGATAATGGCAAGCTCTTGTATCACCAGCAATGTGCTCTCAGAATTCAGCAGGCAGTCAGGTAGAGAAAGGGCAAGGTCATGTTCCCACAGAGAGGTACTGACATTCTTTATTTCCAGTTTTTTATGCAATTGCACAGACAAAGGGTAAATATGGATTATTCCTCTTTTAACTTTGCACTTCATCATGTAGACTGTACTATCAATAGTGACAATGAGATGAAAGATAGATTTTTCTTTAATATTTTCTAGCTTTTTTTACTTTCTCTCTTTTTATAAGGAATGACACTTTTGCATTTATTCTCAAAATAGCATTTTAAAAAAGGAACCCAACCTATAACCTCATTTTCTTATATCTAACACCAGCTGATCAAATGATATAAAGATTTACATTAAATTGCTAGGAAGAAACCTTTAGGATGTAGAGGAAGGAATTTCTTCTGAAAAATGGAGTCAATAACATTCTCACAACAAAAGAAGGTGCTTTTGGATGAATATTGTCTCCTTATTATTCAGTGTCACATAGCTAAATGAAAAGAATATAGATTTCATCATGAAATATTGCCCTTTGGAATCCTGTTTAAAAATAAGCATATTATCTGTAAAGCAATTTATAAAAATATAATTAGGACACTGCACCCAACAGTAAAAGGATTCGTATTCTTTTCAAGGATTCACAAAACCCTTAACATAATTAACCATATGCTAGCTCAGGATATAAGTCTCAACAATTCTCAGAATTGAAATAGTCATGGTCTACTTTCTAGCCACAATGGAATCAACCTGAACATCATTTAAAAATTCACTAACAAGTCCAAACTGCAGAAATATTAAATAATATATTTTTTAAAATGTATTGAATAGAAAATAAATCAGAATAAGAATTAGAAAATATTTTAAAATAATAATAGTAAGCAATTTATCAAAATAAATGGAATGTATCTAAAAACAGGGCTTACAGGGAAATGCAGTTTTAAAGACATACTTAATCAGAAGGTTAAAAATCAATATCCAATGTTACTTTTCAAGAAACTACAGCAAAAGTAATGCACATGAAGTAGACTGGAATAATAAAGATAAATTTAGAAAAAAGTGAAATGGAAAACAAACATACATCAAGAATGTCTAAAAGGAAAAATTAAAAAACAAAAGGTTGAGAGAAAGAGAAACACAGTGCCAATATCAAATTTGTAAAGGGCCCTAAAGACATAAGAAACATTTATTCAGAATTTACACAAAATAGACAAATTTCTTAGACAAATTTCTTGACATATTATATCAAAACTGATATAGTAAAAAGATCTGCAAATTCCTGTGTCTATTATAAGTTGAATTTATTATTAATTTTTTGTGACAAAGAAAATGTTTCCTAACAAAAATTTAGGAAAGATGAAACACTAATCCTGTACATCTTGAACAGACTCTTTTAGGAAAAAGAAGGGATATTTCACTATTTTTTTCACCAGGCAAGAATAATGTTGACACCAAAACCTGACAAAGCTATGGTCTAATTTCTCTTATAAACAGTGATACAATAAATAATAATAATAATATTAGCAAATTAATTCCAGTGATATATAAAAACAATTACACATCATAAATAATTAACTACAGGAATCAAAGTGACTTCAACATCTGAAAGTTAATGTATATATTGTGTCATATTGACTGCAAAGAGGGAAAATATCTAATGATCATCACAATAGATATAGAAACGCATTTGATAAAACTCTACAAATGTTATTGAAAACAATTAACAAAATCTAAATAAACAGATATACCAAACCATATTAGTTATTAGAAAACTCAAAGTTGAAAGTAAATGAATCTCCCCATATCGATCTACAGATTTAGTAAAATTGAACTCAAAATCTAAGCCTTTTTGGATAGAAATTGACAAACTGATTCTAAAATTAATAAATTAGCCAATCTTGAAGAAGACAAACCAAGTTGGAAGATTCAAACTACCAAATATGAATGCCGATTGTAACACCACACTAACGAGGCCTGTGTAATATTGGCACAAAGGTAGGCAAATCAATGGAATGTTATAGAGTCTAGAAATAGACCCATACCTCTATACTCACCTGAATTCAGGCAATAGTGTGTGAAGGAACGGCCAATTAAAACTCGAAAAAAATGTAAATTTTGATTCTCACTTTAAGCCTCGCAAAAATAAAACAATTGTAGATGGATTGAAGATCTAATTTAGGAATCCTTAGTTCATGCAGCAACTTGCGCATGCATATTTATAAGCTTTATTTGGAATTAACCTAAAGTAGCAACAACCTTGATGTCCTTTAATGGTTGAGTAGTTTACAGAAATTGCGTTAACCCATACCGTAGAATACTACTCAGCAAAAAAAGAAATGGACTACTAATGCACACAACTTTGTGAATAACTTGTTGAATCTCTATGAATTTATGCTGAGTGAAAAATGCCAATCCCCAAAGATTACACTTATGTATGACTTCATATATAACATTCTTAACATGACTAAATTATGGCAATGGAGAACAGATTAGTGTGTGCTGGAAGGTAAGAAAGGGTGGGTCTGGAGGGAAGTGGGTGTGCCTATAAAAAGGCAACATGCATGATCCTTGTGATGGAAATGTTCCATGTCTTGACTGTATCAATTTTCACATCCTGGTCTTGATGTTGCACAATAATTTTGCAATGTGTTACTATGGAGGAAAACTAGGTAAAGGATACATGGGTTTATCCTGTACTGTTTCTTATAATCACATGTGAATCTGTGATTATATCAAAATAAAAAATAATTAATAAAAAATGTAAGCTATAATTATAAACTTCACACTGATTAGTTTAAAAATAGTAAACAATAAA
The DNA here is from genome assembly GCA_004027735.1 of Carollia perspicillata. Taxonomy (NCBI): domain Eukaryota; kingdom Metazoa; phylum Chordata; class Mammalia; order Chiroptera; family Phyllostomidae; genus Carollia; species Carollia perspicillata. Next base: position 14,969 of record PVKM010023036.1, on the reverse strand, counting down.
TTAGAAGAGGTGATAATTAATCAAAGAACAGAAAACATTTCAAGAAAGCAGTTAATCAGTTTTTTTCTGCTATTACATAGACATGGTTTCAAGTGTAGCTTCATATGCACTGGAGAGAGAGGCATGGTTCTATGTTCCTTTCTGCTGTTGAGGTATGTACTGTTGCATGTAATACAGCAATGAGCCTACATACTTAATCACCCTTTAATGAAAACGGAATAATACTGCCAGCTTCTTTAAAAAAAAAGAAAAACCTTGTGCAACTTGATAGCAACTCAATTTCCACAGTCAGTTTGCAGAGCTTGAGCAAGGCTTGGTTGGAAAGAATATAACTAGGAGCATTGCAGCATTCTGTTAAGAAAGGATTACTGTTTGGATAAGTCAAGTAGCCTTAAGGGAAGTGGTTCTTTGCATAGCTGAAAAGAGATGGGATATGAACGCCTTAGAAAAAGAATTATTTATCTCTGAATATAATATTGGTAATAATGAAAGTATTCTTTAATGTATACCTTGTGACTAAATGAAATGCAACACACACTTAAGTAGCCATTTAATGTTAACCTAGCATAGTATTAAGAACAAATTTTTTTCACTAGTTAGAACTTGAGTATTCAATCTCTATTGTCAAGAAACAAGAGAATAAAATAGTTGTCATGAGATTTATAAATCAGATCTATGAAGCAATGACAAAGCTGCAGAGTTTGGTTTTTTTGTTTTGTCTATTTCACAGACAGCCTCTGAAGATTTTAGCTCTTTATAAAGAATGGAAATCAGAAGTCAGAAAAGTTTCATTTAGTACATTATTCTCCAAGCACCTAGAATATGTGCCTAATGGCATATTTTCCTCCTCACTTTCTATTTGTTTTACTTTTACCAAATATTGCCATATGCAGGGTCCATACAAATTTTTGGAATATTGAAAGTTTTCTCAATCTCAGTAGAGAGTTTTTCTTTATGTTTAGCCTTAAAATAATATTTTAAAAAGACTGTTGCTTCTGCTGACCGCCCCCGCCACGTGCCACACATTTTTTAATTTAATTTTTTTTTCCTGGATAGGCTTCTGACATTTGTTTGGTGTTATCCAATTCTCATTCCTTCATGGGCCATCAGGAAATGAGGCAGAGGTTAGTAAGGGTCAGATCTCAAGACTGCAATTATTTTTCACTCCCCACCACAACGTGTAACTGCAAATCTGCTCACTGGCCCTGCATGGAGTTTGAAACATTCATCATTTCTTCTTCCCTGAGGAGAGATGCTGCATTGCCCACTCCTGACCAACATGTACTCATTGTCTCTTCAAATCTAGCTGGAAGTTGAACCCAGTATGCTTCACCCCTCATGGATGCTGCTGGCTCAAGGCAGCATCACAGCATTCGCTGTTTTGATGTGCAGTAATGTTGATTCTTTAACATTAGCTTTTGCCACTCAGATCTTGACATCTGACTCCGACTCAGGCCGTATTAATGATGCAAGGGGACAAAGTCAGTTAAGGAACATACAGCATCTGGGCTCTTTCTTGGAGGCTCTGTCCTTTTTCCCAGCCATGTGACAACGTTCGTTACACAGCAATAGAGACAACAACTGATGAGCTTCCCTAACTGCTCAGCAGGCTTAAAGTTTTCAAGTGATTTGAGAAACTAATTAAAAGTTTCTCTGAGTTATTAAACTTCAGATGATAAACTCAATAGTTGCATTCAGAATCAATTTATTAACTAGAAAATATAGATTTTACAGTAGAAGCCCAGAACGTGTTAGGTCTCGTTAACCACACACTGACAATTAACATAGGCAAATGAGAACTTGTGAAAATCCTAGTGATAACCTTGTCTACCTCTATCTACTATTGTAAGCTAGCCTTCCGAAAAGGTGTCAAATGAATTGGATAATGACTTCAGCCTGAATCTAGTCACTCTGCTTTTATGGGCAGCTGCTTTTAACAGGTTAAAGAAAAATATGCTCATCAGTGAATTAGTTTGAAAAACTGGAAAACAATGTCTATAAATTCAAGAATATAAGAATTTTCCCACTAGAGCTATGTACTGCATCTTTAACTTTTTCTAACCATACGTCTATCTTCACAATACATAGATTTCTATGTATAATTACCATATTCTAAATATAATGAAGTGATTTTTTAAAAGCAATCTAGAAGTGAATTTTAGAAAACAAAGATATTTGGCAATGGCAAAACGGTTAATAATGGTTACTTTGAGATAAACATGTATACTGTAATACATATTGATCACCTCACAGCAGTTAAAATTTTACTTGACAGAAAATTAGAGAATATCAGATATAAAAGGCCATGTAATTCAAAACTCGAGTTCCAATTAGAACAACTACAACAATCAATATTAGCTGCACAAGTGCTCATGGTAGTGTATAGGCATTACTACATAAAAGTTAATGAGAGTTGCTTGTGGAAAAATTGCTTCAAGCCAATAACATACCTGAATTTCTTGGGAAGAGTCACCCTTCTAGATCAAACTACAACACCCTTATTTAAGTATCTGCCTTAACTTAAGTTAGTTTATCAGAATGACCTGAACGTCCTTAGCAAGTCCCCAAAAAAGGCAACAATAAATAAAAGATTTAGGAGAAAGACTGAGTAAAGCACAATAATACAAGCTCCCAAGAAACCTTCAAATAAGGATTGAGACTGCATTAATTTTCTATTGCTGTTATAACAAACTGAGCAGCTTAAAAAGAAAAAGATCCATTGCCAGGATTTGGTTGGGGAGGAAGGAATGAATAGGCAGAGCCCAAAGGACCTTTAGGGCAGTGAAATTATTCAGTATGATGCTGTAATGTGGACACACATTATAAACTTTTATAACCCCAAGAGTGAATCCTCGCATTAACTTTGGATTGGGTGATAATGATGTATCAATGCAAGTTCATCACTCACAACAAATGCACCACTCTAGTGGAAGATGTTGACCATGAGGAATAACGAGGAAGACTATGCATGTGCGGTGTGCACGGTATATGGGAAATTTTTATACCTTCCACTCAGTTTTGCTGTGAATGTAAAACTGCTCTAAAAAACAAAAAGTGCATATATATAAAGAAAATTAGAATTTATTTATCAAAAATTGTGTGTTTATTATTACATGTTTAAACTTCAGTAGCCTTCAAAGTACTCTCCATTTGATGCAACACTTATTTCCACTGCTCAAACAGTTTTTGAGCTCATTGATTTTGATGTCTTTCAGTGCTCCTGCTGACTTTTGTTTCATCTGTACCACATCAGCAAAACATATCCTTTTGAGGACCATTTTCATCCAGGAAAACAAACAAAAAAAAGTCATTCAAGGAGAGATGGAGTGCATATGGAGGGTTGGGTATAAGGGTCATGTAGTTTTGGGTCAAAAACTGCTGAACATTCAGCAAAGTGTAGGCAGGTGTGTTCATAAATCACCTATCATGAAGTGGGCAAACATATTGAAAAAGTCTTCAAACAAAATTCACCTACGTGGAATGCAGCCTCTCACAACAATGCCAGCTGGTACATTGATACAGATGGGTTCCTAGAACACTCACCTATTGGGGAAGCTTGTACTACAAGGGGCCCACCCCTGCAGAAGACAATTTGTATTTTTGGGTCCCCCCTCATATATATATAAAATAAATGCCCACTTATTATTTATAGATCTATTGGCCAGAAGTCAGAGTACACGGTATGACTGCCTTCTCTCCTTAAGGTATTACAATGCTAAGTCAAGGTATCAAGTGACTTGAGTTTTACTGAACGCTCTGAGGAAGAATCTGCTTTCAGACTCAAACATGTTGGTTTACAGAAATCAGTTTTGTGTATCTATAGGACTGTGGTCCTTGTTTCCTTGCTGGATATGGTCAAGGGTTTTTTTCATGTTGTAGGTCATCCATGTTCCTTATCTTATGGCTTCCTCCATCTTAATAGCCAACAGGGTGTGTAGACTCCCAGTTCTATTTCTCCTTCTGCTTTCTGATTTGTATCAGTCTTTGCCTTCCCCTTTTGCCACCTTCTATACTTAAAGGACTCATGTGATTACATTATCCTCACTGATAATCCAGAAAAATCTCTCTATTTTAAAGTTAACTGATTAGTAACTGTATTTATATAAAGCCCCTTCACAGCAGCACCTAGACTAGTGCTTGAAGAAGCAGGAGTTGGTACTCTCTGGGCTGAGGGGTGGATGGCTTTAGGATCTTGCCTGCCACAGGGCCCCAGATGCACACCCACTACACTGGGTGAAATTTGGAGAAAGGAAAACCAACTACACCAATATTATTTATGGAAATAATCATAAGGATAACATTGTTTTTTTTTTGTTGTTGTTTTCAATTTTTAGGAACTGAACTTTTTTTGTGGCTGTCTGCTTATTATTTTGAATTTGAAATTTAGTTTGTGAGTTAAAGTAAATCTGATCATTATAGAACATTTGAGGAAAAAAAGGAAAATGTAAAAAAAGGTACATATTGTTCCATCACTCATGTACTATATTAACAACTCAAGTGTTTCTTTTACCTGCCTTAGAAACAGCTGCGTGTATGTGCATACTTTTTATACTTAAAATATATATATGTATATTTTTTATACTTAAGTATAATTATAATAACAATTATTTAAATTTCTGAATGGTGGTAAACTACCTGTGCGGAAGTTTATTCCTAGAGAATTGTGTGAGGAATGCAATGATAGGATCATTCATGCCTATCATAAATGATAATAATACATTGGATTTCTTAGGTAGAGCTTCATTTATGAGCCGGAAGGAGGCAACTAGTCAGTCTTATTAGAGGTTTAACCAAATGGCCAGTTTAAACAGATGGGGCTTGGTAAAATGGTATTTCACACCATGGGCTGGTGATGTGTTTGCTGTGAATAAACTCTATTTAGCTTTTGTCCCCCAAATTCCAAAGTCTTGAATTGCTATTTAGAATTTCCACAGTCACCTAAAATATAACTCTAAATAACTTTTTGAAGAAGTTTTCAAATACATTTTGTCTGAATCTTAGTATAAATGAAAATGTTTTATTATTACCTTCATATTTAAAATATATCTCAGCTGGCCCTGGCTGGTGTGGCTCAATGTACTGAGTACTGGACTGTGACCCAAAGGGTCACTGGTTCATTTCCCTCAGGGCACATGCCTGGGTTTTGGGCCAGGACCCCATTTGGGGGTGCACAAGAGGCAACCACACATTGATGTTTCTGTCCCTCTCTTTCTCCTGTCCTGTCCCTCTCTCTAAAAATAAATAAATAAAATGTTTAAAAAATAAAATAAAATATATTTCACCTGGATATAAATACAGGGTCCTGCAGAAGTAAGACCTGCTTGAGTGTGGTTGGAAAGGTAATATCATGGGTGTAATAATTTATAGTTTTAATTTGAACATTCCATCTAAAATGCCATGTGGTGTGCTTGAGTGTGATATTGTTATGTTAGAGAATCACGTTTATGGTTTTGTAATGAATGATTTTATAATAAAAAAGGGGTGTTATTTGTGCCTGACTCTGCATATTGAATGACAAACTTTTCTCTGCCCAAACTCTAAGACTTCCTGCATCTAATTTTGATATTTAGTTGTAAGAGAGAAGACTAAATTTAGGATGACTTGTATTTGGGAGATAAGCAGAATTTTCCACCTGAATGCATTATAAGAGCTTGCTTTTTGCTATAACTAAAATTTAAAATTCAAGGATTTTCTAGATGGAGATCTCTTTCTGTGTTTCCTTTTTTCTTGTAGCAACACTATTTTTATGTGTATCCTGAGTTCTGTAATGGATCAAAAATAAATCAATTTTATATTACTGCTTCTATGATTATTTTGGTATTTTCTCCATGGATGCCAAAAGCTCTTCGATTAAATCTTTGCTTTCTGATTCCATATGTCATATTCTCTGTCATTGTTTTAGTGTTGTTTTTCCCTGAATATTCTGGAAAAGTGACTTTGAAAGAGTGACTCAGGTATTTTGTCCTACACCATCAGTGCAATTTGACTGTGTTAATTCTGCTATTGACTTTTTAGTTTCTTTGAAAATATTTTTATGTTATCTCTCTTTTTACAAAATGTTGTGGGTTTTATGTCTTTATCTATTTCTTTCAAGTGATTTCTGTTTCTTTTTCATACAAGTCATTTTTTCCTACTTGCTATTGAAGATAATGAATGGGGTTTTATAATTTACTTCTAGCTCTTTGAAGAAATAATTGTCAGGGTTTCTGAGTCTTCAGGAAGACATTCTCTTGCTACTGTTCTATAGCACGAATTCATAGGCCCATGTTTGTGTCTTGGCTCTGAGAAAGGTGAGAGCTGTGTCCAAAGTCTGTTTGCCAACAGACAACGTGCATGAATGCTCTTGATCTTGTTATTTGTTAATTCCAGTGCAAGTCAATTCTCTCTTTCAGATGGCTAGTTGGGAAAAAGAATAAGGCTCTAGATTTTAAAGTGAATTTACTTAATTAAGACATTTTATTGAAAGCAGTTTTTTTTTCACTTATATGTCATACTCCTCCCTTTAGCTTTATATCTCTGAGTAGGTAGGGCACTTGTACTTCCAAAATTTTTATTATGCGTTGGTGACAAAGCTAATCTTGACTCCTTTAACTACATTTAGCCTAGCCTAATGAGACTCCAATAAGGCCTAGTTCTGAATCTCTACTTTATCAGTTTTTAGTGGTGTGGCTTTTAGAAAGTTTCCTAACCTCTTTGAATCAGTTTGTTAATCACTTACTTCTTGAGATTGTTGTATAAATTATATGGAAAAAAACATTAAAGCTTCCAACACTGGGCATGCCACACAGAATGAAAATATGTGGGAGGTTTAGTACAATGATCTATTATTATTATTTATATATTTAATTATTATTATTCCCAGGATGAAATGAGTCTCCATCAATTACTCTTTCTTCCAGTCCAGGTGTCTCCCTCAGATTTCAACTAAAGATAAAAAGCAAACTTATACTGAGGGATGAGGTGAGGAGGGTAGAGGTCAGCACTTCGCCTCAATAAATGGCAGATCCCCGGGAGTCACAGTGGACGGCTTTTTCTGTCGATGCAGATCTTGAATGTAGGAGCCGAAAGGCAGAATGCATTTTCTAACTATAATTGCAGGCAGTGGCTATATCAACTATCAATTTCGTTTTTCAGTTCCATTCCCTCGGGCTCCTTAGTGAGAAATAATCTTTCATCATTTGTTAGAATATGCTAATAGGAGTCCTTTATTATTAAAATGTTTGTGTGTGTATGCACCGTCCTTCCTATGAATTTTAGTGGGTAGCTGGCCTCCTTCAGAGGCTGCTACTGGATACCACTTGGAACAAAAATCTGTGATTTAGTAAAATTTTTCTCTATAACTCAAAATTCTTGAGGCCTTCTTGGCAAAATTTTTAATGTGTTTCTTCCAGATGGTAATTATGTGATAAATTAGTTAAATTCATTTGGGAAACACAGGATTAAGACAAAAAATAGATAGTTCCTTTATTACATTAGTACTTGAGACCTGTAATACATTATCATGCATCACTGGTCTCAGAAGGCACACAAGCCTCCTCACACTAGTGTGATCATGGAAAACATTTGGGAGGTGACTAGCTACCATGGGCATTCCTGATACACCACCTAGAAAGCCCCAGCCCTTCACTGGCACTCTGCCCCGGCTTTTGTTTGCCTTACTGCTAAACTGCCCCATCTGAAAATGTCTTCTAAGGATTCCACTTGGGCACTGGCACTGCCTGCCAGTTGGAAGAACTGGGAACGCCTGGAAGTTTATATCCTCTTCCATTCCTGTTCTGACCCTTCCCACCCCTGACTCACAGCCAATGACTGACGGACTGCTGTGGGGATACGAAGGCCCAGCTCCTTGGCTGGGGAAACGGTCAGGTGTACTCCGCACTTCCTTTGCATTAAGCCAGATCTGGGAGGTAACCTGATCTTATATCTTTACTTGCGGCCATATTCCTTGCCCTTCTTTCCATTCCCCCACCTCCCAGGGGTTTCTTTTCACAGCATATTCTTAATAAATCACTGGCACTCAAATCCCTGGTGCTGGGTGTCTTTCTAAAGGACACAGTCTAAAGCAGTAGAGTGTTTTGGACCTATGACTTGAGAAGTAAAAATTAGAAACATTACTTTATAACATTATGATTGCATTCATAATATCCCGGAGTGAGTTTTAGAATCTATATTTAATGAGAAGCTGAAGTCACCTGATGCAATTTGATGTTTAAAAATAAAGTAACAGCATGGCTCAGTTCATGGGAGCATCGTCCTGTCCACCAAAAATGTCACCTGGTCAGGGCACCTGGCTGGGTTGTAGGTTCCGTCCCCAGTGGGGTCACGTGCAAGAGGCAACAGATCAATGTTTCTCCCTCACATTGATGTTTCTTTCCTTTTCTTTCTCTCTCTCTTCCCCTCTCGCAAAAAAAGAATAAGGCAGCAAGGAGTATATATTAATTCACATTAAATATGTCCCAGTAAAGATCTTTATTGTTGTCTATTGGTTCCAGTTTCTATCACTGCATGCTTCAGAAATATTCTTGTACTTTCTTTTGAAGACTTTTACCCTTTATTAATTATTTTAAGCAATAACTTCAAGAAACTTTCACTGCCAAAAGTAAAATTTATATTGGCATATCTGAATTACAAATAATAGTCTATTACAGCTGGGAGAGACCTTAATGACCATCTATTTTAGCCCTGTCATTTAAAGACAGAAAAACTTAAATTCAGAAAATAAAAGTTATAACTCAAGGTCACATAGTATTTCCTATGTTTTTTTTTTTTTTTGAATCCTAGTCAGATATTTAATTTTTATACAAGGGTGCTTTTTTAAATTTTACAGATAATGATTAGACAGGAATTACATATTTCTGGAGTGTTCACTTTAACTATATTTCTATTCATGAAAATTGATCATTGCTCTATATAAAGATCTTATTTAACATTCAGAACCCCACAAATTGAAAACTGATTTTTTTGTTTATTTTTGATTGTGAAGAAGGAAGAAATATTTAAAAATTCATATATGCAGCAAGATGCAATGAAAATTAGTAACATTTTCCATGATTTAACTTTGAAATTTTTAGCTCTGGTGCAAATCTTAATACTATTGGTCTCAAAATAGAAAGAAAATTATCTAGACATCACTTGCTTAAAAATCAAGAAGGCTCAAGTTACAATAAATTTTTTGTTCTAAGTGAGGACAGCTTTGAAAATGAAAAAAAGGTGCTATCAGTGATTATTCTGGATCTGTCCCAGCAAATTGAGATAGGTGGTCTTTCTTCCCATGAATGTATTAGTAGACTCCACACACCCTACCTCCCCCAAAGAGTTCCTCCTTCATCCTCTGACAGACAAGTTCTTTCCTCATTGACCACCTGGAGCCCTAGGGCATTTCTCTTTTCTATCTACTGTTACTTGATCAGTTTTTCTCTGTGTGTGTGTCTCTCTCTTTCTTTCTTTCCCCTCCTCATAGTCCATCCTGTACTCTTCACAATGACTGTAATAGCGCACTTCTAATCATTGATGTCTAATAAGTCATGTTTCAATTTAGTTACTAAAGAATCAGTCGGTTATAGATCACTGGACTTTAACATAAAAATAACACAGGTACCTCCAGTTATGTCAAAATCAAAAAATCTTTTTTCTATATTTTGTTACCAAACACAGAGATACTTAGGATGCAAAGAAGTGATAGCCGGTGTTCACTTGTGATGTGCTTATCAAAGAGCTGCAGAAAGATTTGCTGAAAGAATAAAATATATGTGTAAGTGCCTCAACTATTTCTTACTTAGATTTTATATTTTATATTATATAAAGAATTCAGAGACATTACAGATGTTTAGTGACAAATCAGATATTTCTTTAGTTTTCTATTCTTTTCTTGCAACCCAAGCTGATTCTCAAGTAGTTAATGATTCCTCTAATTACATTAAAAGCTCAGTGAATATTGGGGAAAACAGAAATTAACAAAAGCAGAAGGAAAAGGTAATGCAAATTCTCCCCTTCATGATTACTTGCATGCAATGTAATGCTTTTTGAAGTTTATAATAATTAGCATCTCTATTTCCCTTGTTATATTTAACAAGACCATTAAAATATCAGTCCATAGTCACACAATCAACTTATGCAGTTATTGGCACTGAGGCATTAACATATTTTACAATTTTTACTTTGCATTCTTCCTTCACGGAGTTTGAGAGTGTGGTGACTATTTTTTCAGCCATGTTTATTCCCCACAGAATTCAGAAAATCTCATAGGTTATATGGTAACATTTATTGATGATGATAAAGATTAATTTGGAATCTGTTGGCATTGAAGGTGCTTATCCCATATTACAGAAAAGCTGAAAATGACAGTAAGGTGTATAAAAACTGTCAATCCCGTGCATCAATTTTGTTAACTGTCATTGTTAACTATCCCCTAATTAGGCGGATTGGATAATTCATACAGCCTGCCAGTAGACAATTTTATAAGTGTTTGCCATGGAAAAGATTGACATCAAAGAGAGTTAATAAAGATTGAACAGATTTCATTTTGAAAAATATATATTTTCACATATTATCTTATTTTACCCTTCAAACAACTTTGGCAGACCAATATGATGATTTCTGTTTCTGAGATGAGAAGGCCTGGCTGACAGAGATGAAGAGATTTGCTCAATGTCTATGTGCCCACTAAGCAACAGATCTTGGACTTGAACGCAGGTTACTCTGTAACTCGAAGTACGCTGTTCAGTATAACACAGGGCTAGGAATTCTACCCAGATGTGAAGCACCTGTCAAAATAACTGCTACTTCAGTGCCTTATTTCTTATCAATACCAATTTTAGTATCTCATGATATGAGAACATAATATGAGGCGTAGCTGGGGCTACAAGAAAATAACCTTGAAAATCAAAACTTGTGTAATTTAGGACAAGTCACTTAAAGTCACTATCAATTATTCTTATCTTTAAAAGAAAATTAAGATATTTGTTCCTAAGAGTTGTGAAGATTAAACGATAAAGTAACTGACACTGCATTTTATTAACTGTATGATAATGTTTACATTTGTCTTAGTTCTAAAACTAGATTGAATATTTATTGAAAATTCTCGGACAGGGAATTTTGTTTTCACGAAGTACCAGTGAAGTGAGTGTTTACACGTCAGCACACACTGCCCATGCATATTGTTATGTTCTACCTGCCCAATCTAATAACTCCTACTGTGTGCCTGACATCCTGAACTCTCAGGAGCAGGGAAGCTATCAGAGACCCAACACAAAGTATCAGAGCTAGTTTTTGTCCAGTCTTTGTATGCTGATTACATGTTTATTTACTGTTAGCCTTGTCAGTGTGAGTAGCCCTCTGAAGATCATACGCATTCAGTTGTAACAAAATGTCGATCAACTATGAACATGTGCAGGATTAGGTACTTATTACTCAACGATTTTGTGAGAAATGAGACATTTTTAATGGAAAAATATCCATTTGTGATCATTGATTTAAAACTTGGCACAGAATAAACCATTTATCCCCTCTACACCATCTTCCTATATAGAACATAAGAATTTGTACTTGACAAAGCATCTAGATGGATGAGGCAGAAAAATTAAGCCCTTTAAATAGAGAATTGGACTTAATTTTTAGCCCTACTCTCTAGCTAAAATAGATAGCCTGGGGTGATTTTTTCCCTCATGAATTGTGTTGCAAATAGGCTCCAGCCTAACAATGACAACACTGTGTGGAAGAAAAGATACTAGCCAATAGCAATAAAAACTCATTGAACACCTTTCTGCTCTCCTGGGACAATTGGTGAAGAGAATAGACCATATTTTATGGTATTGGTTAATTTCTGTCTTTAGGAGTATGTAGCATTTTTCTATAATTGCATAAGGCCCCAGATAAATCACATTGTGACTCCTATTCTGACACATTTGTACATCCCAGTAGCACCTCCACACATATTTTTAAAAGCATTATTTCACCTTTAACTTAAATATGTGTGTGACTATTTTGCAACTTAAGTATAAAATGTTAAGTCATTGTTTTGCTTTCTGAGATTGTTTTTAATACACTATAAAAAAAAAGTATGTCTGTTGTATTCAGTAGACACTTCTCTGCATGCATGCTGGTTTTCATCTTACAGCCCTTTTCCCATTTCTAATCCCTGTGATACTGAGCCCTAGGATACCAATCTATGTGGATTCTATCATCTGGGCCTTCTTGCCTTGGGGCCTCCTGTGAGTTCAGCCAATGGGAAGCACCAAAGAGCAGAGAGCAGGAACATGGAAAGATCAGGGGATTGATTCCCCCTTACCCTACCCTTGGATTCCCCTGTGGCCCCTGCTAGGCTGAGGATCTGGTAGAGTCTACGATGCTTTATAGCCATAGTTTCTATGGAGCAGTCTCTCTTCCCAGAGCTTCAGCTCTTGCCCTTTCTGGCTTAAATGGCTGTGATTTTCCTATTGTTCCTCTTTCACATTCACTGCTTAGCAAATCCCCTCCTCATTAAACTCTTTACAGTTAATCTCTTTAAAATGAGCCAAGTGTTTCCTGTAGCCCTGACTGATACAACTTGCGAACATACCATTTAGACTATTGAGATCCCAAATCCATTTGAATGTGATATTTGGAGGTGCTTCTGTAATTAGTGTAATGAAACATTTTTAAAGAAAAAGAAGTCTTGTGCATCCCACTTATCACTTAAAGTCAAACATTAAATAAGATATAATAACTAAAAGAGCCAACCAAAATTATTTACAAATGAAATACAATTAAAACTACCAAACAACTAAATAATTAAATATTTTGCTATGCCCAATATTTTGCTGAAATTAAACAGCTATTTTATTCAGATAAGATGCCATCAAAATACTAATGAAACTATGCAATTTCGGGGTCCTTTCTCCTTTCAGGAATCTATGTAAAAGACACCTGCATCTGCGCCAGACACCTCATGAAACCACCTGGTGCCATCTTGAATTCTTCTTGTCATCCACCCCACCAGGACTCCTGGCATACAATTAAGCCACTTATTTCTACTTGTGATGCCACAATAACAGTGCAAAGTGGCCTTTTCTATACCCTGGATTATTGAATCAACCTAAACTTTCTCTAATATTATCCCACTCCAATACACTCTCCATTCTGAATCATGTGTCATATTTATAACATGAAAACCAGGTAATGTCATTTGCCTTCAAATCTTCTAATGGCCTTCTATAGTCCCTTTGATAAAGTCAACACCCTTTGCAGTGTTTATAAGACCTCATACAGGAGGATTTTTCAATAAAGTGTGTAGCTATGTACTATGAAAAATAGAGACATTTATTGAAGAAGATAATAATACAAGAAACACTGTACGTAGGACAATTATGCCTCAGTCCCCTTCAACGTAGGCACCCTGAAATCTCACACAGTTCTCCCAATCACTATCAGCTACTCAGTCATGTTTTCCTAAATCTCATCAATGATCTGAAATCTCATGCCTCTCAAAGGTGATTTTAGTTTTGGACAAAGCCAGAAGTCACGGGATGTCAAATCTGAGCTGTAGGGGCTGGGTGACCTGGGTGATTTGATGTGTTGCCAAAAAACTCTGCCTGACACATGATGCATGAGCATGCACATTGTAGTGCTGAAGCTGCCAATTGAGTTGCCCATAGCAGCAGGCTTCTGAATTATCCGAATGTTTCCCAGACAGGAATGTTCAAGCTTAACACATAATCTGATGCAGATTCATTGCTTGCTCTACTCCCTCAGTCATTTTGAATGTGACAGCCACACAGGACACGTGCTCACTCAATGGTGCCTACCACCCCCACTGACTAGTGCAGTGAAGTTATCATTGTTCACACGTGCTCATTCCAGTCCACTATCCTTGGCTGCCAGGTTACATTGATGTCAAACCATTCTCGTTATATTAACATTAAGTAGCCTTTTTCCAGACAGAGCTTGTATGATCAGTCATTTGTTTGGAGCTCCATTTAATAACACATACCCATCATCTAACACTCAGTATTTGAATCATGCTACACATCTCAGTTTTCCTCTATAAATGAACCCTCTGTTGTGTGGGCACCACACATGAAGTTGTCTCCCTAACTCAGGCTTTTCTTTCCATACTTTTACCTGGCACATTCCTCCAGTCCATCCTGACAGTCTCTTCCTCTAGAACGCCTTCCCTTAATCTTATTTGAATCTGATTTAAATGGCACCATTCTTTTCTCCCACACATTACAATTCAGTTTGTAGAAACTATCATTGTTTACAGTTTTATTTCCTGAGCTGGGGACATTGTAAGAATGTTAGTAGTATTTGTTTAATAAGCAAATGAATATACAATAATGAATTACTGCATTTATTTCCATCACCACATTTCTTGAGATTATTTTTATTGTATACCTATTTATGATTTTTCTATTTTACCTCAAAAATTCATATATTAAACTGTTAAAAGCTCAGTACTATTCAATGTTCTTAGTAATTGTATCCTTAAATACTACATGGAAAAAATAAAACTTTGGTTATTTACAGTGTAATACTTGAGATACTGATAGAGTCTAAAAAAGAGAGAAAGAAAGAGGAGGGGCTGGAAATTGATGAAATCAATAGCCAAATTCAAAGAAATATTCTCTTACCATTGCCTTCATAAAAATATGCTAGTGTTTTTTTCTACTAACTAGTAAAAACCATCTTTTTGCTATTTCATACTTTGTATAAAAATATACAATACAACAAATAAAATAGATTTATTTTAGATTCTTTATAAATAATTCAGAATAGTAACTAAAATAACACTAAGCTCATATTTTCAGCAAAAATTGGTCATACAGTGAAAAATCTGTATTGGGTCATGACGTATTGTTCAAAATGTAATTTTCATTCCTAAGTGTTTTAAAACCTTCTAGAATTATATTTTAATCAGATGTCTCCAATAGAATGCTAATTCAAATTATAAGACAATATGTATTTTGCATCTACATTTTTAGTTACAAAAGACA
>PVKM010023035.1:0-21438 GCA_004027735.1 Carollia perspicillata | reverse complement strand
TTTTCTGCCTCGGGGTCGGCGAGAATTCCGTCCCAGCGCAGACTCTCATTGATCTGGCTTGAAAGGGTCTCTTCTACTTCTGCCAAGTAGGGGAGACTGACCGAAGGGAAGAAAGAAGGGGTGAGCTTGCTTGGCTCTTTGTCCTGCCTGTGCTCTTGCCTCGGGCCCTCGTGTTTGCTGGGGCTTAAGACGGCATGCAAAGACGGAGACAGCTGCTGCGTCTTCAGGCTCCGACTCGGTTTATCTGCTGAGCAGATGCGCAGTGTTAGCATTTGTGGTGACGTTTGCCCCCATCCTGCTCAGGAACGATGCCAAAGCTGAAAGCGGGTGGGGCCCCTCCTTATCTAGGGCTCGGGGGGCCAAGCCCACCAGCCTCGTGCACACCCACTGGCTCCCTGCTTTTGGTCAAGTTGTTCTGGGGAGGGAGGAACCATTTGCTGAGCTCGTACTAGGAGCCAGGTCCTCTGGGTAAAGACTATCGGCTCCACTTTCCAAGTGAGGAAACTGAGACTCCAAAAGTCTAAGTAACTTACCAGCGTCACGGAGCCGGTGACAGGGCCAGGATCCGAATGCAGGCCCGACTCCGAGCTCCTCCCACTGTGCCACGCTGCCCCCGCTTCACCTCGCCACACGCTCACCAAGACACCTCCCAGTTCCAGGAGCCCATGGCTCTCTGCTCCCACCCAGACTTCCTTATGATGAAAGAAATGAAGAGCAACAGAAAACCTTCCCGCGTCTGACTGCGGAAAGCAACATTATGCCAAGCCAGGAAATGCTTCTGCTGTGCGGCTTGCACTGATTTTTTTTACGTTAATAGAATTCCTGAATTATATAACACTCACATAAAACACTGTAGGTTGTTCTTTCATCACCTTATTCTTCTTTTGGGGGGAGAGAGAAATACCCTCCCCCCAAAAAAGAGAGAAAAGAAAAAAGAAAAAAAAATCCTCTTTCGACAATCCTATACTTTTCTACTCCCCGAAAAACATTTGGTGTCTCCCGCTGGCAGCATGAGGCACACATCACTGTAATTTCTAGGGTCAGAAGCTATGCCAAAAAAACAGTACATTTCCTAATTTGGTTTTGCAGACACACACAGGGCTTTTTGACCTAAACTCCAGAACCGATTTCTTGCCTTTTTATTATGATTCCACCTGAAGAAATAATCATAATCTTCCTATTGCCTCCCTCCCCCAAATTCAAAGTTGACGTGGGAAAGGCTGCCACTCCTTCTGCCTCCCGCTTGCCAGGAGTACCAGTTCTGCACACGGGGATCAGGCTCAGGAACTTGAACCCAGGACTAGCTACACTGGAGGTCAGAGCTGCTGTTCCAGGGTCAGTCACTGACAGCCACAGCCCTGGAGGGGGGACCACATAGGTGATAGTGGAGACTTAGTACTCATGGGCAGGTGCATTCTGCACCACTGTTATTCTAGCTCCATAAAGTGGGTGCTCGGTGCCTTTGTCAAGAAATCCAGAGGTTCTGTCCGAGGAGATCAGTGAGATGTGGGGACTCTGTGGGTTTGTGGCAGGTGTTGGTATGTGTGGGTCTGACGTGTCCTTGAGAGAGACTGGGGTGAGAAGCTGCATGCAGACAGTTGTATGTGTACAGAAACTGTTGGGGAGGAGGGGTGTTCGTGCATGTGAGTGCGAAACAGGAAGAGAGAGAGGGAGAGAGAAACATTGATGGGCTGTTCCACTTATTTATGCGTTCATTGGCTGATTCTCAAATGTGCCCTGACCTGGGATAAAACCCACAACCTTGGTGTATCGGAACGAAGCTCTAACCAACTGAGCTACTTGGCCAGGGCTGTGCCTCAGTCTTATTTTGTGGTTATATTGACACAAGGAGGCATCGCTGAGGATGTTTGGGATTGTAGAAGTACGCAGCAGTGATTGATGGGGTGGTGCATTGCAGCTGAAGGCTGGCCTAGGGGTACGAGGGTTGGGGGATGACAGTCTATGCAGGAAGGATACTACTTCATACGCATCAACTGGGTGTCTACATAACACTCAGAGGCCAGGTAAACCTGAAAAATGAGGGGGCGAGGAGGGTCTCTAGGCGGAAGACTGTGTGTCTGTGTTTGAGGAGTGTCTGCCTCTAGTGCCCTGGTTTCTCCAGCTTGGGGGAAGTCCATGTGACGATGAGGGGCTCTCTGAGAGAGGGCTTGAGACTTCTGTGGGGAAGGTATGGATGTTTAGGATGCCATTTGGCTGAGGGATTAGGAAGTAGAGAGGGTGTCGGTAAAGTTGAGGTGTTGTGTGGGGCTGGCAGGCTCTGTGGAAATAACGCTGGGTATCTGGGGGTTGTCTCTGGGGTAGAAGGCCTCCGTGGATATTGAGAATTTTCAATTTGGGATCTCTGTGGACACCAATGGTCTTTATGAGCAGGGATGGGGGGGCATCCCTGTGCAGTGATAAACTGTGTGTGTGGAGGGGGCGAGGGGGCGGGTAGATCTCTATTTGGGACTGATGACTTTCTGTTCCCCACTGGTCCCCAGGTAGATAGAGGGCGTCTCTGTGGGGGACAGGGGTGGGTGACCTCAGGAAAAAGATTCAGGTACAGAAGCTGAGGCTTCTGCACTACTAGCTGTTCCTCTTACCGTCCCCCTTGCCCGACCCCTCAGTCTTTTTCTTCTTCTTTTTCTTCTTCACCTTCCGTTTGGTGGGCTCTGGGACGTTGCAGATGGGAGGCAGTTTGGATCCCTTTGTGCCTGCCCTGCAGCTCTCTAGCTCTTCCTCCCCGTCCTCGCGGTACCCGGACGCCACGGCTCCACCGAGGTGGTCCATCCCCCCAGGGGGCCGCCACCTGCGCGTGGGGCAGCCCACCACCCGCTGCCTCCAAGCCCGGACTCCAGGAGCGGAGTGCCTGCCTAGGGCCACGCGTCTCCGTGGCGACCGCCAGGCAGCGCCAGTGCGCGTGCGCAATCAGCAGGCTTCCGCCCAGGTGCCGCCTGAGGACTAGGTGCGCGCATGCGTGATTCGGACCGCGACTCAGGCGAGATCGGCAATGTGCGGGGTAAGAGTGAGCAGAGAGAATGTCGATACGCGCGCAAACACGTATCTGATATAGTCCTGTGCCTTTTAAAATGCTGTTTGTTCTCTCCTAAACTTGTATCTGCTGAGGTCCAGTCTCGTACGCCTACCCTGGCCTTTCAGACCCAGCATGTGCAAAACAAACTTTCTTCTCCATTGTTCTCCATCTCAGTGAACAAAACAGCGGGGCCGGCCAGAACCCTGGTGGCCTTCCTGGCCTTCTTCCCTGTGCCCTCACCTAGGCTAGGGCTGACCGCCGCATCTGGCCCTTCAACTTCTGGACACCCCTCCTAACTGTCTCTACTTCCTAACCCTCCCCACCAATTCTTTATCTACACAACTGGTAAAATTAATTTTGAAAGACAATTGGATCATTTCTCTCTCTTGATTAAAATCTTCCAATGGGTCCCCATCCCAATACATATTAAAATTGAACTTCAGCATGGCTTACAAAGCCTGGTATACTCTGTCACCTGCTTTTCTTTCCAGGTTTATTCACCACAGATTATAGTTTCCCAAAATGGCTGCAATAACATCTCTCGTCCCACTCTCTTCTAGAATTCTGTCCCTTCCACATCAGGAGACAGAGTCTCACTCCACTCCACTTCAATCTGAGTGGGTCACCTGATTCACCTGTAACAAACAGTATGTGGTGAAAGTGACCCTGTGACTTCTCAGGCTAGGTCACAAAAGGTAGTGCAGCATCTACTTCGTTAGCCTTGCTCCTGGAGACCTGAGCCTCTTGGTTAGAAGTCTAAGTACCCTGAGGCCATTGTGCTGTGAGGAAGTCCGCACTACACCACAGGGAGAGACCCCCAGGAGTTGTGAAGGAAGAGGGAGTGCCCCCAGCTGCTCCAGCCCCCACTTCTCCACATCTAGCCATAGTCTTGTTACTGGACAGGGGCCAGCCTAGACGGGGTCTGCCTCAGGCCGAGCCTGTGTGGTGTGCGTTCTTGACTTCATGCAGGAAAGATTTCACAATGTGAGTCCAGGTGATCTGGAGAGGACGTTTATTAAAGCTGGGGACGGTAAAACACAGGAAAGCTTATGGTGGAAGAAGCAGCAGGAGAGAGCCTAGGTGGTGCTCTGCTTCTGCTCTCTGGAAATGTTACAGGAAAGGAGTGAGCCCAGGTGGGGCGGCTGTCAGCTCCCAGGGAGGTCAGAGGAAAGGGGGCCTCGGAGACAGGCTCGGGGGGTTAGCCCGGGATGAGCTGCTGCCGCCTGCTGCTCCCTTGGTTGCACGTCTCGTGGGGACCCATTAAGTTTAGAAAGAAGTTTAATGTTCATCCCTGGGAAGGGGCATGGGCGTGCTCTAGGGTGAGCTCCAGGGTGAGCCTGCGCTGAGTCTTTGTCCTGAGGGCTTTTTATCTTCCTTCGGTGGGTGAGAATCTTAGGGGAGTGTTTGGGCTTATTCTTTGGTATGGTATACTGTTACTTTTATCTTGGGTCTGTTTGGCTTAATGAACTTTTTGTTATTTGTTCCCCTGACTTTATCTGTCCTTGGATTTAGTTGGCACAAATGACAATAATTGGGTCTCTGTTCTCTGTTCCCCAGACCAGGGAGATTTATGCTATGTATTCTTCGGTTAGGGAGGAAGGGTATGAAACCCTTCTCTCCAGTGTCCTTGTTCAGAGGAGATACAGTCTTGCGATTCACCAGCTGGCTGTAAGTTGCTCAAACTGTTCGGCCTTGTTTCATTTTCTTGTCTCAGTCTCCCCATTCCACTTGCCCAAGGCAATCTTTCCTACTCCTCCGTCACAAAGATAGTCTTCTGTTGTCTTCAAGAAGCCTTACGGTTCTGAGGGTTTAGGTTAGATATATGATCCATCTCAAATTAATTTTACAAATAAAGTCATAGAGGGGTCAAGATTCATTTTTTTTCCAAAAGGATTTCTAGTTGTTCTAGCAATTTTCATTGAGAAAATGTCCCTTTCTCTGTTATCTTACTTGTCATTTCCGTAGAAAGTCAATTAACCGTATAGGTGTGAATCTGTTTCTGGGCTCCATTCTGTTCCCTTGGTCCGTCTGTTTCTCCTTATACCGGCACTCACCACCCTGGCTGCTGGAGCTGTGCAGGAAGCCTTGATCTAAGGTAGTGTCAGTTCACCAACTTTGTCCATTTCGACGATGGTTTGGACTATTCCAGAGCCCTTGCTTTTCCATATACAGTTTCAAAAAATCTTGGCTATTCCTTCCAAATAGCCTGCTGCAATTTTGGCGGGGGTTCCATCAGATCTATAAAGTCTGGTGCTCTTACACTCAGTCATAGCAGTCACTAGAGCCGAACCCCACACACGTGTGCGTGCTCACATTGCTCTGTAAAGGCCCCTTCTGTTCTGCGTGTCCTCCGGCCTCTCCTCCAGTGACGTGTCCAGCACAGCCTGCATATAGTGAGTGCTTGGAACCTGTCCCTTGCCTGTCTGCCTCTGTCCCTAGGAGCTAAGTGAAATGTAGACGACAGAAGTCCTCTGTGCAAATGGCCACCTACTAATGGGGACGGCGAGGGTTTGCTTCCCAGATGTCGTGCCCTGCTCACTCTGTGCTTACGGACAGGTGCTGGCTGCCCCACCCCACCCTTCCCAAGAGACGCTGGCCTGCCTTCCCTGGTGGCCTGTCCTCCTCTCCTGGACGCTCATCCAACAGGAGCGAGCTTGACCATTTCTCTTCTCAATTTTAGTGAAGGTTGCATCGAGGTTATGCTGAGCTAACCAGTCAGCTTTTAAAGAGAAACTTCATATCCAGCAAAGCAATAAAACCTCTTGCCAGGAGAAGGAGATTGGACAAGAATAGCCCTATTTGATGGGTGAGGAGACAGATGCGGAGTGATTTGCTCAGCCTCTTAATTCTCATTAGCTGCCAAGCTGGGCCTGGAAGCCACACCCCCAGGTCTACCAGCCTTGCCAGGAGAGCAACCAACCTCACGGTCATGTTCCTTGACCAGCAGCAGAGATCATAGTATGTTCATCATTTGTTGTGTCTTCCTTGTTTGAACTTGCTCCCTGTGGTCTAATTGGATGTTATCATTGTGAGCAGGTAAGAGCTGAGGTTTCCTTCTCTCTAAGGTTCAAGTTCTCCCTTTTGTCCACCTCTTCCTGCCGCCTGCTCAGCCTGTGTCTGTCCAGCTGGCTGGGTCGCTGGTTCCAGCTCGCTGCTCCGTCCTCCCCTCCCCATGCTGTCGGTTTCATCCCCAAGGCAGATCGTCTGTCTGCTCTTCAGAAGCACCAGCCCTAGACTCGGGCAAGTGGGGACCCTGCTGTGTACCTGGGGCTCCACAGAACCCTGCTCTGACTCCCCACAGTCAGCTGTGCTCCTCCTTAAGGGACAGGAAGTCTGCAGAATCGGAAGTCCTGCCCGCCCAGCACATATCTCCCAGCACTTATCTCCCACCTCCCCACATCTAGCCCATAATCCAAGTACCTGGCACTTGCAATTTCTTGCTCACATGTCCCCAGACTGCTAGTTGGGCCCATCTGGGCCTCTCTCCTGAGTCTGTATTCCTGAGTAGCCCTAGGCCAAGGGCAGCATAGAAAGAAACTCAACAGGCTGGCTGAAGTGTCCAGAACTGTGCCTTCAGAGGTCTTCTCTGTGCAGAATGGAGCTAGGAGTGGGCAAAGTGGGGCAGGCCGTGGGCTGGGCACAGAACTCCAGAGCGCCTTTCTGGGGAGAAGCCCCAAAAGTCCAAATTCAGGATGGATTCTGAAGAACTGACACATGGCCCTGTTCAAATTCATAAGAGCTTTAATAGGAGAAACGTACATACACAAGCAAAGCAGCTGCTTCCAGTGGTGACAGGCTGGGAAGAATCCACGCCCCTCCCAGAACAGGTTCCCTTTTTTAAAGGCAGTAAATAGCAGGGGTTAATAGCAAAACCAGATGGCAGGTAGTTGTGTGGACCCCCCAAGAGAACAATGTATCATTAAGTTGAAAGAAAAGTTAAAAGATAACATCAGGCAGTTACTCTCACTATACCTCATTAACCTCCTTCCTGGGGGCATGATATTCATCTCTGGGCGGCATTTGGGGTAGTCAGCCAAGAGCGAGGTTACAGAGAGTTAAACAGTCAGGAAAAGTTCAACAGTCACAGAGAGTTCAACATCTCCCAGACGCCTTTGCTGATGGAGCCATATTGCAGCTCTAAAGTGAGTTCCCCTACAAGCCTGAAATTCAAAATTCAAATCTGGCCTTCCAGATTGTTATGAAGGTCTATTTGTCAAGGTAGGATGATAGTGTATGTTTTATTTAACAGCATGTCAATTTAATTTATAACTTTTACTATTTAGACATATGGTAAGTGGGCGTCCATTTCTGCTCTTGCCCTGGGCTTTGCAACTGTTAAGAACAGGCCTGCTCTTCATTTTTCCTCCTTTTAAACCCACTCCAGTCACTTCCTGGTTTTCACATTATACCTCATAGTACTTTAGAAGAACAAGGGAAAAAAGCCCTGGCTGGCGTGGCTCGCTCAGTGGATTGATTGAGTGCTGGTCTGTGAACCAAAGGGTCGCTGGTTCGATTGGTTCCCAGTCAGGGCACATGCCTGGGTTGCGGGCCAGGTCCCCAGTAGGGGGCACACGAGAGGCAACCACACATTGATGTCTCCCTCTCTTTCTCTGTCCCTTCCCCTCTCAGATAAATAAATAAAATCTTTAAAAGAAAAGAAAAACTCTATAACCAGTTCAATAAATCGCACACACTATGCTCTCACACAGTGGACTTACCCAAGAGCTTCTAAAACGGAATGAAGCAGCTTGATTGAGGCTGATCAGGACAAAGGCCAAGAGCGTTAGTGGCGAAGCAGGGGAGCGCAGAGCCGCGTGGATGGTTTGCTAACACCTCCTTCCCCTCCTCTTCCCTCCAGCCCCACCTACCTCCTTCCTTGCTGTTTCCCCACAGCTCAGGGCATCTCAGCACCGGCCGCGCTCTCCCCCAGGAAACCCTCTTGTTCAAGATGGCCTGCCTTCATCGAGAAGGGTGCCAGCATAGGCCACCCCAAAATATGCCTCTTGGGCGTGTAGATTATTTTGTGCAGGAAGAGGTCTAAAAACAGGGCACATGTTTTCCTCTTGTAAATGAAGTTTGCATTCATTAGTACAGACGTCCCCTCTCTCATACCCGGAAGAGGAGAGCCAGGAGTTCGATGAGGGCCCTGCCTCCATTCTGCGAGGCAAACCTCACCCGACAGCCCTCCTCACCGAGCCTCGCCCGGTTGCCTTCCCGTAGCTGGCCTCCCTGCCCCGAGGCCCTAAGCCCCCTTTCCTTTGTTTAGCCTGAGATGGTATGTGCGCCTCATCATCTGCCTTCCTCATTTTTTCTAGCTTGAAGATTTCTATTGCGGTAACATTGGTTAATAACATTATATAGTTGTCAGGTGTTCAAGATTATAATTCGATATCTGTGTATTCTGTTGCCCGCACTCCACCTGGAGTCGAGTCCGCTGTCCCCTTGTATTTGACCCCTCTACCCACTTCCGGTGGAGTGGTTGTCTTTCGGAAGGAGGAAAAGACGCTTAGTTTTCATTCCATCTTCTTTTCCGGTGGTTGATTTTGTTATTGCATGCATATAGTATTGATTTTGAAAATGAATATTTAGAAGTTTCATAGTCATCAACTGAAGTAAGACTTTTTAAAAAGTTGTCATTGAGCCTTGGCTGGTGTGGCTCAGTGGACTGACTGCCGGTTCAATTCCCAGTCATGGCACAGGCCTGAGTTGCAGGCCAGGTCCCCATCTGGGGGCTTGTGAGAGGCAACTGATCCCTGTATCTCTCTCACATTGATGTTTCTCTCTCTCTCTTTCTCCCTCCTTTCCCCTCTCTCTAAAAATAAATAAATAAAATCTTTAAAAAAAATTTGTGATTGAGTCTCACGATGGAATATTATATGGGAATAAAAAACAACTATGGTCAAATGTGACCATGTGGATGACTCTCTCAAAGGCCAATTGAAAAAGTAAGTTACAGAGGAACACAAACACGCAAAGGCGCAGCCGGAAGGCGGAGTGGCGGCCGCCAGGGAGTGGAGGGGGACCAAGGGGAGGAGCTGCTTAGTGCACATGAGGTTTTAGGGAGCGGGGAAAACATTTTGAAACCGAAAAGAGACGGTGGTTGCACAACATCGTGAATGCACTAAGTGCCTCCGAGTCACGCACTTCAAAATGGCTAATTGTATGTTATGTGAGTTTCTTCTCAATAAAAAAAGCACAGAGAATGTGCCCATTCACATGAAGTCTGAGACGCTGTCTCGCACACACAGGCAGGATTGTGTGTGTTCGGGGAGGCACGGGCATGCAGCGGAAGTGGAAAGAGCTGCGGGCCGCGGGGAAGCGCCGCCGCGTTGCAGCTAAGGCCGCCTCTGGAGGTCGGGAGGGGCGTGCGGCCTCTGGAGGTCGGCGAGGGCTGCACGAAGGGCTTCCGCTGCGTCGGAAACGTTCCATTTCTCGGGCTGAGCAGTGGGGAAGTGTGTGCACCCTATGGTGACATTATCCTTACTAGTATTCTTTAGACATACTTTTTGGTATGTCTAAAAATATCTTCTCCTGGCAATTTGAAACCTCTCCTGACTCCAGCCTGTGCATTTCCTGAGGATCCCGTTGCGGCTGAATTGTGCCCCTCTCACATTCACGCACTGAAGTCCTAACCCCGCGGTACCTGTATTTAGAGGTAGGATCTGTGAAGAGGGAGTGAGTGAAAATGAGGACATCGTGTGGGCTCTAATCTAGTGTGTCACTATGAGAAGAGACAGGGCCGCAGACAGGCACCGAGGGACGATGGTGTGAGGACACAGCAGGGAGGTGGTTGTCTGCAAGCCAAGGAGCTAAGCCTCAGGAGAAACCTACCCTGCTGGCACCGTGACCTCAGGCTTCTGGTTTTGGGGACGATGATGAGCACGTTTCTGTAGTTCAAGCTGTCAGTCTGTGGGACTTGTCGTGGCAGAGTGAGCAAACTCATAGGGATTTTGTCCTTTCCCTGTGCAGGTCCCCTCAGGCCACAGCTTCACTTCTGTGGTTCCTGTTCCCCACCGTATGGTGGGCTCCTCAGGGAACTTCTGGTGTGCTTGGGTGCCAGAGCAGACAGAGCACAGAAAAAGGTGCGAGGGCCCACTGGCCCGCCTGATTGGCTGAAGGACTCATCCTTTTACTCCTATTTTCAGCATTTAAAAACAAATCTTTCACCTCTGACCTGTGTGACTCAGTTGGCGGTCATAGATCCACAAAACAAAAGGTTGCTGGTTCGATTCCTGGTCAGGGCACATGCCTGGGTTGCAGATTTGATCCCTGGTCAAAGCACATGTGAGAGGCAACTGATTGATGTTTCTCTTCCTCTCTTTATCCTTCCCTTCCCCTCTCTCTAAAAACAAATAAATAAAATCTTTTTTAAAAAAGCTTTCAGACTTGGGCCTGAATCATGCAGAAACTGGGGTTCCAGAGGGAGAAACTGACAACGAAGATGCCAGGGGCAGCCCTGGCTGGTGTGGCTCAGTGAATTGAGTGTGGGCCTGTGAACCAAAGGGTCGTGGGTTCGATTCCTGATCAGGGCATGTGCCTGGGTTGTAGGCCAGGTCCCCAGTTCGGGGCATGCCAGAGGCAACCACACATTGATGTTTCTCTCCCTCTTTCCCTCCCTTCCCCTCTTTCTAAGAAATAAATAAAGTATTTTTTTAAAAAAAGATGCCAGGGGCTTGCAGAACTTCTTCTGGTGACCGAAGGCCTACAGGCAAAGGAGCCCAGCGGGGACTCTGGTGGGCAGCCACCCAGCTGCCCACCACCCCACCCTGGCAGGCTGCGTCACGTCCTGGTTACTTGTGTGGGGGTTCAATTCTGCAGGTAGGTCCCAGCTAAAAGAACCGTGAGTGCAGAGGGAGGTTTCTTCCTTCCCGACACTTGCCTGGGCTTGGAACTAGAATGCTTGGGTTTGACTCCTAGTTCTGCTACTTATTTGCTGTGTGACCTTGGGCAATTACTTAACTTTTCTGCACCTCAGCTTTCTCATCTTTTAAGTAGTCGTGATAATAAGTACTTACATTGTAGGGTTGTTAAGAGGATTAAATGAGCTATAATTTGAAAAACATTCAACATAGTTTCCAGTGCATATATAGTGTCAGACTTTGTTTTGTTCTGTTTTGCTCTGAATTTCAGACCCACAGACAAGACGGCCTGGGCGCAGTATCAGCGATGAGACATTCCCAACTGCTGGCCGGGCTCACACCCCAAGGTGTGCCCCTGTGGTATGTGGACTGTTTAAAGCAAAGGCAACTCTGGACGAGGGCTCTAGAGAAACCTCTGCCCCTCCCTAACCACACAGAAGAACTTGAATTAGGGACCTTGACCATAATAACCAACTATCAGAGTCAACTTTTTTGACCTAACTGCAGGGCAGGGCGGGTGAACTTCTATTTACTAAACATCTGCTTTTGTTGTCACCCTGCAGTGACCCTTTGAAGCCCTTACCTCACCCCGGGCCCCTAATGGCTTACATGCCCGCCTTCCCTTTCTGTCTCTGACCCTCTCCAGCATGTGAGACTCTGACTCTGTCATACATATATAGGTATTAAATTTGATCATTTTGCCTTGACCTGTGTGGCTCAGTGGGTTGGGTGTCATTCCACAAATCGGAAGGTCCCGGGTTGGATTCTTTCTTGGTCGGGGCGCATGCCTGGGTTGTTGTTGGTCCCCGGTCGGGTGAGTATGAGGGGCAACCAATAGAGGTTCCTTTCTCATGTTGATGTTTCTTTCCTTCCCTTCCCCTCTCTCTAAAAATAAATAAATGAAATCTTTAAATTTGGCCATTTTTTCTTATTAATCTGTCCCATGTCTGTCTGGTCATTAGCCAAAAGGACCTTGAGGTCAGTGGGAAGTTTCTCCCTTCCCCACATGTGTGTGGGCTCAGGAGCCAGACTGACTGCTGGGTTTGACTCCTGGTCCTGCTACTTATTTGCTGTGTGACCTTGGGTGCAGTGTCAGTGACGAGACATTCTCAACTCTTGGCTGATCCTGAGGGATGACATCTGTCCCTTGAAAACACCGATTTCAGAACACGTCATGCACTTTGCAAACGCCAGTGAGAGTGGCACCTTGTCAGGGTTGTACTCCAGCTGCCAGCACAGAGGCTAGTGTTCCTCAGGGCTCTGCCTTGACAATAACACAGTGATCCAGCGACTGGTTCAGCTCGGCCCAGTGGCAGATGCCTGGGTATTCCTTAGGTATTTTCCTTCCTGTGACTCTGGGAGCATTGACACGACACCTATCGTTCGCTGGACAGCCCTGGACAAACGGCCCACACCAGGCCCTTGGCCTCCTTCAGGCCCCCCACAGCCTGGGTGAGTCAACTTGGCTGTTCGAGCCCTGGCTCCCTGAGCTGCAAAGTAGGGGCGATAGTGGTGCCTATGAGATAATGCACAGAAAGCGACTACATGGGGTGCGGGAGCTCCTTACATGCAATGATCTGGTACTGACGTCTGGGCCCTCTCTGCCAGTCTCTACACACTGTGAGTCCCAGGAAGCTGGGACCTACCCACTTAAGATTCCGTTTGCATAGCCCCTTCCCCAAGCCATCGGTAATTAAGTGCTGTGCAGATGAAGAAGCCTCTCTTTGGATGGTTTTTTAAAAAAATCTTCACCCAAGGATATTCTTATTGATTTTGAGAGAGGGAGAGGAAGAGAGAGAGAGACATCAATGTGAGAGAAAAACATCTATTGCTTGCCTCCCATAGGTGTCCTGACCAGGGATCAAACCTTCAAACTTTTGGTGTATGGGACGATGCTTCAAGCAACTGAGCAAACACATCCAGGGCTCTCTTTGGACTTTAGTTTCCTTTAGAATGCTAATTGATTGTGTCTATACCTCCAGGCTATTTCCAGAACTCAAAGATCTAAGTTTCTCTGCCTAGGCAAGGGGAAAATCCTAGATCCCGGCCTTGTCGGAGGACAGCTGAACCATTGCACTCCCGCTCGCCTCTGTGGGCTGCTGTTTAACTGAGTGCAGAGGCCTGTTGGTTCTGAGATGGAGACTCCAACGCTCCCTCTCACCGGGAACATTCCTGGAAAGTGTTAAAGAAAAACAAAGATGGACACTAGTTAATGGTGGTAAAGACAGATTTTATTCAGTACCACTGCAGTAGTGGAAAGAGACTTCTTTAGTATAGAACTGAGCTTGATTCTGATCTGTGTAGAGGTTACTTGCCCTTTTAAAGGGAGCATGAGCCCTGGCTGGTGTGGCTCAGTGGATTGAGCGCCGGGTTGTGAACCAAAGGGTTGCAGGTTGGATTCCTGGTCTGGGCACATGCCTGGATTGCAGGCCAGGTGAGGCCCCCAGTAGGGGGCGCTTGAGAGGCAACCACACATAGATGTTTCTCTCCATCTCTTTCTCCTTCCCTTCCCCTCTCTCTAAAAAAATAAATAAAATTTTTAAAAAAGGAAGAATGAGCCCTGGCTAGGTAGATCAGTTGCTCGGAGCATGGTCCTGATGCGCCAGGGTTGTGGGTTCAATCCCCAGTCAGGGCACACACAGGAATCAGGGGCCTATTGGCAAAGGTTGGCTGGAACAAATGGTAGATTCTTTTGAAAGCTTTGAGTTGTTTTCAGATAGGAACTGGAGGTGGGTCTGGGTCATCACAGGGACACTGCGACCTTAGGCTGCTAGAAACAGTGTTAGATTATTTCCTTCAAGCCTCTGTGTGTTGAGGGGTGGACAAAATGGTTTGTGTTTAGAGTTGCAGTTATAGGCCAAAGCTGAAGCCTAGTCAAGAAGAGGTCTCAGAGAAACCTGATTAAAATTTGGTGGGGGAGCGTGTCTTCGTCAGAGCGAAGGTAGAAGTCAATGGCTGCTCCCGCTGAGGTGGTTAGAGGCTCAGAAAGGAGCAGCATGTTTGCTCCGATGTGCTCACAGGGCCACAAAAGAACCAAAGGCAACATGGGATCAGGTTGGCACCTGTGGAAAGAGAACAGATACAGATTCTCCCCAGGGGCATTCTGACTGTGGACTTCCGGTCCTCCTGAAAGGTCAACCTTGGAGCGAATCCGAATCCTTGGGAGGACATGTTGAAAGTGCTTCCAGGCCCCACCTCCAGATTCAACGCTAGAACCTGTGTCTGCATATTTAACAAGCCCTCGGGTGACTACAGAACCTGCACCTTTCCTTGGGCTGCTGTAGGTCATTAATGATAAAACGCAGTGGGTCCAGTAGCAAAGAGAATACTGAGCCCACAGATCTTGGTTTCGAATCCTATTCCCCAACGAAAGGAAGCCGGGTTCCTCAGAGAAATGGCCGATTTTAGGATTAGTGCAGGAAATACACAAACGAGCCTTGAGGATCTTGTAGTGCCGGAAAGTAAGGACTTGGCGCTGCTTAGGGAAAAGATAGTGGTGTTTGGTATTTAATTATAAGAAGGGGCCATCGCGACCCATTCGGTGCCCAGGATATCCACTCAGAGGGGCGCCGCCTACCAGGTGACCAGAGACCAGGGTTCTCCAGCCGGCGGCAACAGGTTCCAGGTGGGAGAAGGGCGGGGCGGGGCGGGGTGGGGCGGGCTCCTGGGTCCCTGCGGCCGCCGCCAGAGGGCAGCCAGGGAGCGCGCCGGGCGGCTGGGCCGAACCTGCAGGTAAGTCTGGCCAAAGTGGGGCCAACCCCCTTACCCCTTTCGGGGGCCTGTCTCCGAGGGCTGAGGAGTGCGTTTGGACCTGTGGTGGGGGGCCGAAAGGGCGCACAGGGCGCCCCTGGCGTGGCGGACGGGAACTAGGAGCTCTTTGCGCCTGGGGAGGGGGCGAGCGCCGGGCCGGTGGGGCGCGGACAGTGCCGGGCCCAGCCCCCGGGACCTTTGGCGCTTTGCGTTTGGCTAGCAGCCCTGCCAGGGGCCCTCTGGGGGTGCAGGCCACGGGAGTGGCCGAGTGGGGGAGGGGAGTGGGCGGTGAGAGGGCCGGCAAAGGCAGCCGCGGACGCCAGGCGGCGCTGGGGTGAGCCTGCGGGCGAGCGAGTCAACAAGTGCGCTGTTTACCCAGTGCCTGCTGGGGCGCGCACGTGTGGCGGGAGTGTCCTGGGTGTCGCCGGGGCCGCTCGTACCCGTGCCAGGGCGGTGAGCCACTGCCCCTTGCTTGAGCTTTGGTGAGGATCCCGCAGTGGAGTTGATTGACGTGGGGCGCTGTGGCGGGCCCGGACCCTGCGTATTTGAACTTCCTCCCATGATTAGGTGCCCAGCAGTGTGCCAGTGCTAGGTGGAGGGGTTTCTCATTGGCCAGACAGCATTCCTCAGTTCCCCCGCCCACCTCTTTCAGCCTGAGAAGCACGCTCCGGGTTTGTTTTCCAGTCTTCCTGAAAAACGCTCAGGCACAGGCAGAAGGTTTGGGGGTAGAGTGGAAATCCATCCTTTGCATTTGGCATGAAGGCTGGGCTCACAATGGTGCCCATGACACCGGCGCTGTTAAGGTGGAAGCCGCCTTTCTTGGGTGGCAGGGAGCGCTCTGCTGGGGAGTCTGGGAATGTGGTCCCCTGCCCACCCTCCCGGGGGCTGCTCAGACGCTGAGGACCAGATCTTCCCATCCGGGTGGCCTGTTACGCCCCCACCCCGGAGGTTGATTGGGAAGTTGAGAGAATGTCTGTAAAGTTGAGGTGCTGTGTGGGGAAGCCCATCCTCAGTGAGGTTCAGGACCAGGGATTTCTGTGAGTGATCAGGTGGCCTGTGAGGCCGCGTGAGAGCCTTTGGGCTTCCCAGCCATCTGAGGGCTGGAGGAGTCAGGGGGTGTCCCTGGTCACCCTGGGAAGAGCGTTGGCAGAACCAGGGCTGCAGTCCAGTCTCTGCCCCTCCCCACCCCCACACCTTGAGAGACGCTGCCCTTAACCAGGTCTTCATGTCCCCCCATCCTCCTCTGACGTCCACTGGCCTCCCGTCTCCTGGGGGAAGTGAACATGCGTGGGAGCCATAGCTTCCTTTCCCCTTCTCACTGTCGCAGATCCCCAGCAAGGGCCCCGCACCTGCTGCCTGCCTCTGGGCCGCACGCCTCTGCTCACCCTCCTCAGCCTGGCTGCCGGTCCCACCACTTCGCTGAAACTGCTTCCCTGAAAGCCACCTTGTTCCCAAACACTGCTCTTTTGTCCACTTGTCCATCTACCCAGACCTCTGTGTGCCTGAGTCCTCTCTGTCGCCTTCTCTGCTGTGATTTCTGGGGCACTCCTCCCTCCTGGCTTTGTTCTTGTGTCTCCACTTTCCTTCTCTTCTTCTGACCCCTCTTCCTTCTTTTGTGGTGCATTTTGTGAGGCCCCGTGGTTAGCTTCTCAGGAAGCTCCCCCTCTGGGGTCCAGCTAAAGTTCTGGCTCCGCGGGTGCCCGGTGACACCCCACACGCAACACGTCCGAGGCTGGCCAGCTCCTTCTGGGCAGCTGCCCTCACTTGCTCTGCACCAGTGTCCTCCTCCTCCTCTGTCACACTCACTTTCCCCTGAAGTGTCTCTGCCTCTCCCTGACCTTGAACCTCTCAGGCCCGAGTTAGAGACCCCCTTAGCTGGTTTCTCTG
Organism: Carollia perspicillata; assembly: GCA_004027735.1. Classification (NCBI taxonomy): domain Eukaryota; kingdom Metazoa; phylum Chordata; class Mammalia; order Chiroptera; family Phyllostomidae; genus Carollia; species Carollia perspicillata. Next base: position 4,908 of record PVKM010023035.1, on the reverse strand, counting down.
ATGCCAGAATCCCCCCCAGCTTCCCCAACCCATTTGGTGTATCGCCTCTGGCCTCACGGTCCCTGACTACTGTGTTTACCCTGTTGTCGAACCCTCTCCGCTGAGAAATCTCTAGAAGCTCAGTTTCCTCCCACACGAGGCCAGCTCATTTATCTGCCTCCATTGCTCCTCGGTCACATGGCCTCGCTCTTCGGACCCAATTTCCTGTCCGGTGTCTACTTCCTTCGCGTCCATGGCCAGCCCTCTTGCCCTTACCCTTTGGGACCCAGCTCGGAAGCCACTTTCCCTGGGAAAGCTTTGCCTCTCCCTGCGGCGCCGGGGCCCCTTTCTTGGCCTTCTCACTCCACTGTGCACATAACAGCTGTCTGTCTGCTGATCGCAGGTCCCGTTGTGTCACTGAAGGCTCTTGCCTTTCTCCTGGCTTCTCAGGATAGGTGCCCTGTAGGCATCCAATTTAGGAATCCCCTCCCCCAAACCTTCAAGAACATCTCCCGTCATCCTTCAGAGTCTGGTTCAAACTCCACCTCCCAGCTGGACTGTTCCAGCCCTCCAGGGTCCCACTGGTCTGCACTCCCGCTGGGCTTATCGATGGATTCGTTACAGCAAGTGCCACCCAGTTAACAGTTTGTCCTCTGCGGTTAGCTTCCAATCAGATCAGGGCGTGAGAGTTACTTCTCTAGCTCTTAGTCATAGCAGCTGTTTATGGAGTGGTCGTTAACGTGTAGGGCGTGTGCTGATTTTCCAGGCATTCCCTCCTAGTGTTATCTTCCCCACACCTGGAGGGCAGGCGCTATCTATGATTATTGTCTTCCTTCTGTCTGGAGGACACAGACCCGGAGAGAGATCGACACACCTGCCTAAACCACACAGCCTGCAGGTGGGCAGAGCAGACAGGGAGGGTGTTACAGGTCCTCTCGGCACCTGGCCCAGGTGTGCAGCGTCCTGGTGGCTTGGTCAATGGGTTGCTTGGGACTCCCCTGGACTCCAGGGAGGGACTTTGTTACTGAACAGATGGTTAGCGCTGAGACCAGTGACTCAGGGTCGCTGTGACATCCCCAGATGGTTAATGGTGGGACCAGTGACATCTACCCCAGAGGCCTTCAAAACAGGCCAAGCCTCGAGCTTGTGTGTGTGTGTGTGTCTTAAGTAAGAGTTGTGCAACAGAGAATCACTAGGGCAGAGGTGTCAAACTCATTGTCACCAGGGGCCACATCAGCCTTGCGGTTGCCTTCAAAGGGCCGAAGGTAACTTTAGGACTGTATGAATGTAACTGCCCTTACTTAACTAGGGGCAGGGAGCTCGGGGGTGGAGGGCGGGATGCAGCCCGAGGGCCTTGTGTTTGTCTCCTGTGCCCTAGGGGATCATCAGGTCATCTCTGTCCTGTAAGGCACTTTTTAAAAAGAAAAAGATCTTATTGGTTTATTTTTAGAGAGAGGGGAAGGGAGGGAGAAAGAGAGGGAGAGAAACATTAATTGCCCCCAGCTGGAGACCTGGCCTGCGTGCCCTGACTGGGAATCAAACCCGTGACCTTTCAGTTCGCAGGCTGGCACTCAATCCACCGAGCCACACGAGCCAGGGCCCGTAAGGCACTCCTAAATGCATCTTTTGGTAAACAAAATCAATCCTCCTGCCCCAACAGACTGTTCCACTAAGTTTCTTTAGGAGCTGCCCTTCTCTTTCCTCCACAGGTCACTGTCATATGAAAATGAGCTCCTGCTGGGAAATACAGTTGCCATGGCAACCAGTAGTGCGCCCCCAGTCTCTCGCGCTTAGGTCCCCGCACTTTATGCTTCGAGGGGCTTTTTCCATCTTTGTCACCTAAAAAAAATAATAAATAATCTACTTCACTCTCCTTTTGCATGGACATTTGAAACATTTGTTTTCTTTTTGAGGCAGCAATTTCCGGGCACTGTTGGTGTCCCTGCAGCTTGTTACTGGGCTGCTGGCACACCATTAATCATGACCCAGAAGGGTGCCCCTGGTGTAGGTCACGTTTTGAGTGAAATCCGGTGCCCTGTGGGTAAAAAGACAGCAGCCACGCTGCCAGGCCTCCTGGATGCCTGCAGGGCAGAGGGAGAGGGAGTGGGCTCTGGTGGTGGGCCGGCTTTCCAGCGCAGCTCTGCTCCTGTTGGAGATGGCAAAATTGTCTTCAGTTTCTGCCTCCTGGGGGAGGGCCTTGCCTAGCTATTTTGGCAGGGGCCACCCAAAGGAGGGTGCCTTTGGGAGTCAGTGAGTGCCTACTATGTGCAAGCACTGTTTCCATGTTTAATCCTCAGCCAAGTGAATTTAGGAATACTATTTTTATTCCCATTTTACAGGTAAGGAACATGCACAGAGAGGTTAAGTGCTTGCCCAAGGACACACAGCAGTGAGGTGGTAGAATAGGGCTTCTGTCTTAGGAAGTCAGACTTCTATGGTCAAACATGCTCTTTACATTACTGGAAGGACTGTGTTTAAATAAAGAACGGGTAGCCCTGGCTGGTGTGGCTCAGTAGACTGAGTGCTGGCCTGCAAAGCAAAAGGTCACTAGTTCAGTTCCCAGTCAGGGCACGCGCCTGGGTTGCGGGCTGGGTCCCTGCAGGGGTGTGCGAGAGGCAACCAACTGATGTGTATCTTGCACATGGATGTTTCTCTCCCTTTCTTTCTCCCTTCCTTCCTCTTTTTCTAAAAATACATAAAATCTTTTAAAAGGGAAAGAAGGAAGGGAGGAAGGAAAAGTTGGAGAGGTGGGGCAGATTGGCTTCCTCAAGATTTGAGGCTTAAAGCAATAGTTTTCAGCTTCTTACATCTGAGGATGGGCAAGAGGCTGCAGTGAAGTGGATGCACTAGAATGTTCGCAGCAGCACTGTGTGTCACAGACAAAAACTGGAAGTCACCCGGCGTCCACCGGTAGTAGAATGAACGAGTACACTGGGGTGAAGACACACAGCAGAACTCTCCGACACTGAGAAAGAAGACCGACAGCCATACGGAGCAACATGGACGAGCCACACAAGCCCTGTGGTGCACGGGAGCCGGGTGACGAAGAGCCTGTTCCATATGATTCCATTTCGGTGAAGGGCACAAAAGGCAAAGTCAATGTGAGGTGTTGGAAGTCCGAGCAGTGGGTCCCACGGGCACTAGCAGGGCTTCGGGGGGCTGGCAACGCTGGGCTTCTTCATCTGGGTGTCGGTCACATAGGCATGTCCCTATTCTCCAAATTCACTGGTTTTAATCTGTGTGCTTTTCTGTGTGTGTGATCCTCCAATGAAATTCACTGCACGCGGGAAAGGCAGCAGTGACTCTCCACCCGGGCCTTGAGGACGGGCACTCCAGTCCCTCGCTGGGGCCCCATTCAGTGCACCTGGAGTCTCGGGTTTCTTGGGAGAGGTGGGAGGTGGCATGAGGGTGGGCACTCAGTTCTGGCAGGACACAGCTCTGGGGAGGTGGGAGCGGGGCCAAGGTCAGTTCTGGTTTCCTCCTGGCCCCCGCCACTCCTCTGGGTTTGGGGGCAGCTTGCTGAGCTAGGAGGTGGCTAGTTGGGTTTTGCCGAGTCTGTGAAGACGCCCTTTTCTCGCTGCTGTGAGGCCTGGGGGCCAGGGAGGTGATGTGTCTCGCCTGCTTGTTGTGGGAAGTCACACTGGCCTGGAGCAACTGCAGAACATGGATGGAATACAGATGCACGCAGGTCTGCTCAGCCCTCCAGCAGCAGCGCGCCGCCTGCCAAACAGCGCATTTCAAGGACCGAGTGCCAGCCTGGGAAGTAGGCAGCGCTCAGGGGAGAGCAGCCCCTCCTTCCCCGTGCACTGACATGCTGCCGGAAGTGCCTTATGTAAGATCGCAGATAATGGAGTTAGCTCCTGGGGTAAAAGCGCTCAGGAAATCGTGGACAGTTCATCAGTTGGGCGTTGCAGCGGCCGTTGTGGGATCAATACGAAGTTGGCGGTGGGTTTAGCTGGCGAATGATCGATGGTCCATACCCGGCCCTGCCTGACTCCCCGCCCCGCCCCCACTCATCCCTAATTTACGTGTTGGTGCATTTTCACCTTTGGGTCTGGCCCATCCAAGCAGTTAGGTTCATGGCAGGGTTTGTAAAGTTTCCTCTTGTTCAGCCCCCACCCCCTCCTCATTCCCTAGTCTTTTGCTTCACAGAGATGTAGCATCTTTGGGTTCAATGGGCCTGTGCCCCATTCAAGAGTCCCCTCAGTGAGTAGCCAGGGTAGGTGGCCATTTGGCCTGTGCTGGGATGCTGCCAGGGACCAGGGCAGCCTGTCTCACTGTTGGACTACGATTTGAGTAGTGAGGAAGAGTGGTGGGAGGTAAGCAAGGACCAGAAGATGCCAGGTAGGCCAAAACGCTGGGCTGTACTTGACAAGAAGAAATTTCACAGGGATCAGATTTTATAAAGCCATGGGAGCTGAGGCTTGGAAAGGAACATCCCTGTGGACATCAGTCTGACAGGACTCATTAAAATAGAAAATGTGGCCCTGGCTGGTGTGGCTCAGTGGATTGAGCACCAGTGGAAACAATGGTTGCAGATTCGATTCCCAGTCTCAGGGCACATGCCTGGGTTGCGGGCTGGGTCCCCAGTAGGGGGCGTGCAAGAGGCAGCCATACATTCATGTTTCTTTCCCTCTTTCTCCCTCCTTTCCCCTCTGTCTAAAAATGAATACATAAAATCTTTAAAAATTTAAAAAACGCATCTGTCCCGTGACACAGGGACTCTACCTCTCTGGCAGGGTCTGCCCGTGAGAAGCCCTGGACAGTCTCTGGCAGTTTGCAGTGGTGGAGCGCCGCCCAGTTGGAGTGTCCGCTGGGGGCGGGACAGTTACATAAACTCACATTTTCGTACCTGGGCGTCCTCTGCAACTTGAAAAAGAATTCGTTTGCTCTTTATATAATAATGTAGATGAATCTCTAAGATTGTAA
>PVKM010023034.1:0-21415 GCA_004027735.1 Carollia perspicillata | reverse complement strand
AAAGTCAAGTTGAAAATTTTTCTATTTCTCAGAAAGACTTAATAAATAATAGTTTGGATTTTATTTTGCCTACTATCCTTGAATTGTTCTTTCCTTGAAAGACAACCCAAATATATCCCTTCCCAAAGTATCTATTGATCTTAGCAGTGAAATAAAGAAACTCCTGAATCTTCCTATATACGGACTCATAGAAACAGGCCTAGCGACTTGGGCTGATGAATGCACAATACAATATACAGATGATGTGCACCTGAAACCTGTATAATTTTATTAACCAATATCACCCCAATAATTCCATAAAAAAATAAAAACAGGCCTAGAGGACAATGACCTGGAACCAAACCCAGGTTTCTAGTCCCCATCACAGTCTCTCCACCCTACAAGGCTCAAAAAGAAAAATTAATGCCCAGCCTCTGAGGCGCATAGACACAGAAAATTTCTATCCTGATCATACAAGACATCAGATAAGATTTAGTCAAATCTTCAATGGACCATCCATTTAGAAGGGGTGCTAACCCTTTAAAATCACATACTAACACAAGGAACAGTAAGTCAGGACCCTTGGACCACGTTCATGATGGCTTCTTTGTCAAGGAAGCGAGGAGCTGTGTTATTTTGGTTGCCTGGAAATTCATATCTGTTCCACTGAATCGCAAACTTTCTTGGATCTCTTGTAAAGGTTGTGGATCTCCACATAAATGGTATCTCTGTTACAGAGAAAGAAGAGGACGCTGCACTTGCTAGGATGTCTTCGACTTCGAATCAGATGCCCCAAGTTTGGTTCAGCCCGGCTTCTAGTGCGCCCAGTGCCAAATTTCATGATTTAGCAATAGGCGGGGGAGGGGGTGAGTCTAAATCCCAGGAACACATCAGGTCTCCCAGATAAAGGAGCAGATCGATTGGACTAAGGTCGGTCATTTTTGTTAGCACCAATCTCTCATTATTTAGTTCTTCACAGGCTAAGTTATAGCTTCTCATAGATAAGAGGACCTGGAGATTGAGAAGGAATTAAAGAAGATATTGAAGTAGAAATTCCAAGGCCAAAAATCCACAAGGTCAGGCAAAGCAGCATCTGAAGTCAGTACGAGAAAGTGGTGGAATCCGATGAGCAGCAGCTCTGGGGTACTCAAGCTTCCGCAGCCCTTGCCCAGCTCATGGCTCCACCTGTACCCCCATCATGGGCACCACCTCTTCAATCCACAGCAAGTTCAATGGAGCCGAGGCTCGAGTCTGTCGATGGTGAATTCGGCGCAGCCGCAGAAGGTACAGGATGATGGCCAATAGCACCACCAGGATACAGGCAAAGAAGAGATAGTGGTTGTAGACAAAAGAGAGACGGAACCAGCTACTATGGGCCTGCCGGACACCCTCCTGCCGTAGATCCCTAGGGAACAGTTTTAAGGTGAAAAGAAATGTCAGTTTCAGAGAGAAACCTTTACACTGATTTAACAGGCCTGGTGATGTTAGTCCATTTATTCCATTCATGCAGACATTCTATGACACCAGCTCCATAGAGCAAGCAAAGCTGAAGCATGTCCCCAGTCCCAGGGCTGTGGTGTGATTCTTCCTCTGTACCTTTCTTTCCAAGCCTGAAGAGGAAGCCTCACAGGCTTACACCCTCCAGAATCTGGGGACAACTCAGAAGCCAAAAAATTGAACAGTTAGGCAGGGCTGGTCATCTGTCACATTAGTCTTAAGGGTGGCCCCACAGCACTCTGGCCTATATATGGTTTGTAAATATAGTACTAATGAGAATACCTAGCCCCTGAATCCAATAAAAAATCAGAGTATGCCTAAATCTTTTTTAAAAAGTTGCTATGCTTCTTGAGGATTTAGGTTATGGTTAAAGGAAGCTGGCACCTGATCAATTCTATCGTAGCCCACACAAAAATGAAGAGATGTGTAAAGCTAAACGCAGTGGTCTAGAGAGAAGCCTCTCTCTGGTGGTCTAGGTACCAGATCGGTTTCTCTTTGGTTTGACCTGCAAGTGTTTTGTTGTGTTTTTAATGTGACTCTCCAAACTGAAAGACTGCAGATGAAATGTGGACTCCTGGCTCTTCCTGGCAAATGAGAATGGGCAAATGCTGGGGCAGCACTTCTGCCTGGCAGCTGTGCGGACGGCACACACTCTCTGCTTCCCCACGTCTCTGACTTCTATCACCTGCAGGCTTCTGACAGCACTGAGTGGAGTAAAACAGGCACCGCCCCCACCCCCCAAATAATTTATTTTACTTTACCAGAAATAATCCAGGGGAGAGAATACCTAAAGATAATCCCAAACATCTTGGGATTCTCACAGCAAGACATCAGGCTACCATCGTTTGATGCAAGTACCTGCCTGTGAGCACCTCACGTCCTCTGCTCAAATCTGGGACCACCAGAAGTCCTCCAAGGCAATGACACCACCTCTGGAGGGGCGCCTCCCACCAGGAGAGATGGCGCATTTCTCTAGTCACATGGGTTTTCCAGGGTATATTAAGAATGGGTGACATTTTAGTTTATTAGTCAGTATCTTGGAAGTAGTTAGTGAGAGCTCAGTCCTAAAGGTTTATTCGTTGTGGACCAACAAATAAAACTGAATTTACGAAATTTCAAAGCCAAGTAACAGACTCCAGACCTATACTGCTGGACCTTCTTTCTGTTTCAACATGCCTGGTTAGTCAGGACAGTTCACCTGGTAGTAACAAAGGGAATTTGTCTGCTTGTTTGTTTTCAGGTTATCGCTTAAGAAACCTATTCTGAGACACTATCATACTCAGAGCTCAAGATGCCAGCTTGGTCAGTCCACCTCACCTGAGTGGCAGGAATCGTGTCTTATACAGAATGGCTCCCAGTGTCCACTGAACCTCTCGGTCATACACCAGCTGGGCTGTCTGTAGGTTTGGGTAGTCATAAGGAAAGTGGAATCCTTCATGGAGAACTTGGTACATCCAAGCCGATTTAAAACACTGGTATCTGTGTGACAAAAAATAAAAACTTTAAACATTTTTAAAGATTTAGAAATTTTTTAAATTAATGCTTTCCTTTGCGTACTCCCACTGGATGACAAAAGTTCTCTACCAGCTTTACCTTCCTCACCTGTAGGTGGCGCTGTCTACTTTCGAGTCTACTTCATCTTACCATTTACTACGCCTGTGAGGAGCACCTTTATGCAGTAATAATATTATGGCTATCTTTTCTTTTCTTTTTTTTTTAAAGAGATCTTATTTTCAGAGAATATGCTGGAATATCTACATATGTAACTATGAAGTCTAGGTTTTTTTTTCAGTTTTTTTTAAATTGTTCAGTACAATTGCCTCCATTTTCCCCCCAACCACTCCCCTCCTCCCCACCTCCCACCCTCAATCCTACCACCTGCGGCTTTGTCCACGTGTCCTGTATATGTGTTCTTTGATGACCATGCCCCTTTTCACCCATTATCCCCTTCTCCCTCCCTTCTGGTTACTGTCAGTTTGTTCTTTATTTCAATGTTTCTGGTTATATTTTGCTTGCTTGTTTGTTTTGTTGATTAGGTTCCACTTATAGGTGAGATCACATGGTATTTGTTTTTCACCTCCTGACTTATTTCACTTAGCATAATGCTCTCCAGTTCCATCCATGCTGTCACAAAGGGTAGGAGCTCCTTTCTTTCTGCTGCGTAGTATTCCATTGTGTAAATGTACCACAGTTTTTTGATCCATTCATTTACTGATGAGCACTTAGGTTGCTTCCAATGCTCAGCTACTGTAAATTGTGCTGCTATGAACATTGGGGTGCATGTATTCTTTTGAATTGATTTTTCAGGATTCTTAGGAGATAATCCCAGCAATGGACTTGCCAGGTCAAAAGGCAGTTCCATTTTTAGTTTCTGAGAAAATTCCATACTGTTTTCCACAGTGGCTGCACCAATCTGCATTCCCACCAACAGTGCACTAGGGCCCCCTTTTCTCCACAACCTCACCAGCATTGTTGTTTGTTAACTTGGTTATGATGGCCACTCTGACCCGTGTGAAGTGGTATCTCATTGTGGCTTTAATTTGCATCTCTCTGATGGCTAGTGATGCTGAGAATCCTTTCATATGTCTCTGGGCCCTCTGTATGTCCTCCTTGGAGAAGTGTCTGTTCAGGTCCTTTGCCCATTTTTTAATTGGGCTTTTTGTCTTCCTGGAATGGGGTTGTGTGAATTCTTTATATAATTTGGAGATGAAACCCTTGTTTGAGGTATCATTTGCAAATATATTTTCCCATACAGTTGGTTCTCTTTTCATTTCACTGATGTTTTCTTTAGCCGTGCAGAAGCTTTTTATTTTGATGAAGCCCCATTTGTTTATTCTTTTCTTTATGTCCCCTGCTTTAAGGGACATATCGGTGAAAATACTGCTGCGTGGAATATCTGAGATTTCCTCCCTATGTTCTTCTTTAGGTGAAGTCTGGGATTTGCTTCAAAATAACCCAGTTATGATCAGAGGGGAGTTGTGGGTGGGAAAATAGATTAGACAGGACTACCCAGGACAACCGTTGACAACTGTTAGCAAAGAAGCTGGCTGATAGGTACACAGAAGTTCATTATTTTTATGTTTTCAAATTTTTGAACTAAAATGTTTATAAAATAGGAGGACCGATGAGCCAAACTGACAAAATACTGATATATGTTGAAGCTGAGTGATAGTTACATGAGTGTTTATGTTATTTCTACTTTTCTGTATGTTTGATATTTTCATGAAAAGTTTTTTGTTTTTTTAAAAAATACCACCACTTTTGATTTCAAGCCACTTGGAGAGAACTCTGTAACCACTGGTTTCCTTTGGTTTCACTAAAATAGGCTCATTATTTGGCCCCTAGCATTCAGAAAAATCAAAATCTGGTATAATCGAATTCTCATTCCACGTGAAACCCACGTGTTGCTTGTTCCCTCTCCTTATACTCTACCTACATTTTAAGGTCACATCTAAGGGGGGAAAGGAAGTAACTTACTTGAGTCGATGCTCATCTGCATGTGGTGAATAAAGGCCGTTCTTGAATCTCTGAGTCAGTGCTGACCAAGTCATGCCACAGTAATCCTGGGAAAACCACAGAGAGAAGGGGCAGCATGAAACTGGAGGCAAACTCTACAGCTTCCTCCACAGTCCCAGCTGCTCCATTTCTAAGGGGACCTGAGGGCTACTAGTGGACAAAGGAAAACAGAAACGGCATATTCAGTCCCTCAATACTGTGTCACGTGCTGTGCAAGGCAAGTCCCAGACCTTCTGTGGGCTTCTGTGAGCACTGAGTGGACTGGAAATACTCCTTTTCACTCCTAGCACCCCCAAGTCCAGTACGAAGCCAGCCTGAGATGACTCCTAAGTCTCTCAGGCCGCAAAGATGGGTAAGCTTAGGACCAGGAATATCAACATCAAAATCCAAAGACAGCTTCACTCCACTCTACAAAGGCCCGACACCAGCAGGGGAAGCAGATGGAACCGAATGTCCCAAAACCTGGCCCTGGCCTGCCTCCAGGTGGTAATTCTCACCAAAGCAATCATTCCTTTCAGTTTGTTCTGTAAACCAGCAAGCATTTCCTGAATGTCCACTATGTGCCAGGCGCTGTTCCTCATGCCAGGGGATACCAGCAGTGAATACAACAAAGATTTCTGTTGAATTTTCTCCATTTCTCGGAAGCTTATGTTCTAGTGGTGGGGACAGAGGATAACCAAATACACACACATACATACGCACATAGTATGTGTTAAATGACCTAAGTGCTCACGGGAAAATAAAGCAGGAAAGGGAAAGAGGCAAGAATGGGGATGGCTCCAATTTTGGGTAGCAGGGCCAGGGAAGGAGTCCCTGGAAAGATAAAATAAGAGTCAAAGTGAAAAAAAAGTAAGGGAAGGAAATCATTTACCTGGGAAAGAGAACATAATAAGCCCCTACCAACTTGGGCAAGCAATAATTTGAGCTCTTTGGTATTCAAGGGAGTAGAATTTGAAGAAGTTTTGAAATGAGAGAAAGAGTCGAGCCATGAACAGTCAGGGAGCCCGGGACGCAGGAAAAGGAAAGGGAATATGAAGGTACTCCTGGAGGCTGGAGAGGAAAAAGCAAACACACACAAACCCGGCCTTCCTCAATATTCCTTAGGGACTGCCTTCAGGGAACAGAGCAGTGCACATACCGCAGACATTATTCTACTGCAAGTCTTCCACCGAGAGAACCCTAGAGCATTATAAGCAAAGAATAAAAAATACAAGAGAACAGATTCTTCCTGTAAGTTTCTCTGATAAAAGAGAGAGATCAGAGAGGATACCCACAAAAGTTCAGAGTGACGGATCTAAACTGAAGGAGGACCTATGGAAAGCTAGTTGAACTTTCACCTGTCCAGGTAACTGATGATTTAAGCTGATAGGATACTTAAGTCTTATATAAGCTCAAAATGAATTTTTACTTCTTCTGCATTTTAAATTTAAAAAATTCTCCCACCATCATTGCACATTTCTGCATCTTTCTCATATTCTGAGTGATCCTCTACAACTCCAACTTCTTAAACAGCTCCAACCAAGAAAATGAAAGTGGACTTGCCCACCTGTGTGACATCATCTCCAAAAGCACAGCACAACTGGGGACACCAGCAAGGGGAAAACCCCCTGCAGGTGACACTACTTGGCCACAAACATGAAACAGGACGGTTGGCAAGCTGGAGGAAAAACTACCAGCTGCCAGGACGATGGTAGGCCTGGGCGACACTGTGGGTGCCGGGACGCCCTGGAAAGCCGAGCTCAGTTCACTGGAGGCAGTGTAGCACAGCAGGTTCCTTCAGTTCTCTACGTACTGTGCTTCCCCGTCTGTAAACCGTGAGCTGACACGGCTCTTGCGAAGAGTCGAGTGAAGCCATGCACGCAGAGCTCTTGGCACAGCGCCTCGTTAGGCATCTAATAAACAGCCACTGGTGGCATGAGTCGTCCTTCCTCTTAATAATTTACCTGCGCAGCCTTGGCAAATGTCGGCCCGTGGTAGCGGCCACCGATGCGCAGCACATCCTCCGTGCAGTAAAAAAACTCGGAGAAACCATAGAACTCGCTGTGGTTGAAGTCGATTGGAGACTGGTAGATGCCATTCAGCGAGGCCTGGCTGGTGTTGGGGCGGGCAAGCAGCGGGCCCAGCTTTGCCCCACAGGTCGCCCAGTCTCCCCTGCCGCGGACATGCAGGACCTGGTCATTCCTCTCCACCACATCGCTGAGTCCCACGGGCAGGCAAGGATCCAGAAACGGATTCTCAGTACTCAGACCTGTCTTCTCGCCCAGCAACCTATCACGATGTCGAGAACAAAACACATCAACTACTGGGCTCCGTCTGCTCTAAGAAACGCCCGATGGGAGCAACGCTGCCTACTGTGCTTCACAGACACCTTGTCATTGTTTTACACGACACCGCTAGAAGCAAGGGTGGAGCATGACCATGTAGTTGAGTCACATAAACATTTAACTTAAGCGAATTCAATTTAGCAAAAAAGAAAAAGAGAGAAATACGGCAGTGATCAATTTTGTTCAACCTTTTAGTCAACATGTGTATTTCTCAGTGTAAGGTACAGCTGGAGTTGTGAATCAGCTATTCTGTGTCAGGGCTTCATTCACACTTGCCTCTTAGAAGTGCAAAGATCTCACCCCACTGAGCGTGGTTCCAATGTTTAAATAACGACTGGGAGGAGGCGAAGTGGGAGGGGCTGGGGGCGTCTCCAGAGGAGGAGACGTGGCCGTGGTGTAGTGTCAAAGGCACAGGGAGGTGCATGCGCCTGGCTCTAAAGCATGAGGGAAGGGACAGGTTTGAGTCCCACCAGGGCCATCGCACAGCTCTGGGAGTACAAGCGTAGCCTAGCAACAGTGCTCTCATGTGCAGACCTTGCCAAGAATGAAAGTTAACCGGAGATCAAGTAGCTTTGCCAGCTGCAGTTAACCATGCCTCAGTTCCTAAAGAGACAGACATCGAAGGGTGGACCTCCTGGGACGAGGCTGCACACACGAGGATGAAGACTGAAGACGGGATTGGGAGTGTAGCAACACGACAAAATGCTGGGGCACACCAGGACCTGTTTGAAGGAGGCGACAGCAGCTGCAAGGAAAACTTAGAAAACCATCATTAAGAGGGAACCAGTTTTGACATCTCAGGAAGCACAGGTTTCTCTAGTAGATCAGCAGCTACACTAGATGAGCAGTTGCTCTTCTGAATCACGTGACTCACACACATGGCAAGAAAATGCGGATGCCCGGGAAGAAGACGGCACAGCCCGGCAGGGTCCGAGGCTGCAGACAACAGCAGCCGGAGAAAAAAGAGCAGCAGAACGACAAAGGAAGAAAATGGAAACAGGAGCGGAGTGGCCAATGAAGAAGGAACAAAACAAAGTTGGTGTGAACTTTCACAGTAGTCGTTTGGATGTCACAGCGTCAGCAGGAGGGATCTGAGCCCCACAGCCCAAGCGACACTTGTATGGGTTTGAGAGCATTTTCGACCAGGAACACACTGCTCGATTTTAGTGCATTTATCAATTATCCAGGATAACAGGGTTCTCCCAAATTTTCTTAAACTCTTACTTACAAAAACAAAAAAGACTTACGAGACAGTATTTTTTTACATGGTCCCAACATATGATAATTGAGTTCTGTGGAGAACTGCGATATACCAGCACCCCTACCAATGGGATATAGCAATACCTTTTCAAACTAGTGTTTCTAGCTAAACAAATGGGGGTAAATAATCATAGGGTAGAAAGAACTCTACCATCTATTATGCTTTCCTTCAATATACATGATGGTAAAATAATTTTAAATACTAAAAAAACCCCACAACTGTTTGTACATTATGGTCTGCTTTATCTGATACTCAAATAAAAAAATCAGTGATCTGGTCCATGCTGGAGGAAAAACTGGTGATTCTGAAATTAATGATAGAACAATTTAAAAATTAATTTTGCCCTGGCCAGTGTGGCTCAGTTGGTTGGAGCATCATCCCATAAACTGAAAGGTCGCAGGTTTGATTCCAGGTCAGGGCACATGCCTAGGCTGTAGTCTGGGTTCCCAGTCGGGATGTGTATAAGAAGCAAACGACTGATGTTTCTCGCATCAATGTTCCTCTCCCACTCTCTTTCCCTCCTATCCTCTCCCTCTAATTCAACAACCATGTCCTTGAGTGAGGATTTTTTTTAAAAAAGGATAATTTTGACTACATGCTTTTCACCCTTTAAGTGCACTATGGAACATAACTCCTGCATAAAATGCAATTCCACTCTACTAATAATTCAACAAGCCTGTCACGAGCACTTCCATGTAGAAGGAACTGCTCGAGTCTACATTATACTGCACATTTAAAATTGAGAACTTAACTAATCTCACCTAATGCTGTGATGTCTGAAGTGAGACACAGCAAGCGGTCACCACAGTGAGCTGCTATACCTTTTCATGAATCCCAACAACAAAGATTAGAACACACTCTCACCTCAGTCAGCTAACGGAGGGTCTCTGAGAGGTGCTCCCCCACTGGCAGGGCTGGTCAGGAAGCAGGAGGCAAGGATGTGCCTCAGCGGAACATGAGTATTTCCAATATCTGCAACCTGACAACACTCTGTTTCAGAAGTGCAGATCCCATGTCAAACGTACCTGTTTTTGTTCAGAGTTTCGTTCAGCACAAGGTCTTCATAGCGCTGTCGGGCGAAGTTGCCCCCAAAGCCCAGAAAGGTGGTGACGTAAACCCTATACACATGTTTGGTGCGTTGCACATCACACCCCAGGTTGAACTCAGCCAGCAGGGTCTTTGCAGCTTCTTCCTGTAACACCATGCAGAGAGAAAAAAGGGAATTTCAGTTTACAGCTATGACACTGCTAATACACCAGGCTTCATTCCTTATGACTACTCTCTAAAGTATCTTGTGGCATTCCTTTGTCCACACAGCATTATTTTAAACACGAACCTAAAATGACAAGGCTATACAAGAAAGCACAAATCAGAAGCTGAACACCAAGGTGAAGACTAAAACACTACTTGCAGTTTTACAGAAGGTAGAATCATTACAGGTGTTGCGTTTTCTCACATGTGTGGTACTTTTCTCATTGTCCAGTTCGCCAAAATGGGAATGTACTGTTTTGATAATTAGAATAAAAATTTTTTTGATAAAAGTGAATTAAAAGAATTTGGGAGATCATCATCAGATCTATTCTATGATCTTTTCTAAAACTATTCAAGAAGTCCTAATGTTCCCTGTGACAGATCGGGAATTGGAAAAGTTAAATTTTATCGTCCCTCCAATGAAAATGTATTCTCTCTCTCTCTCTCTTTTTCTTTCTGTTTTACTTTTAACTGGTAATGAATAAGAGGTTTCTTTTTGGAGTGACGAAAACATTCTGGAACTCAACAATGGTGGCTGCATAATTTCATGAATGTGCACAATTTTATGGATCGTACAAAAATACATTAGACATTTAGGATTATTTAAGTTTTAGAAGTGCTATTGTGTGATGCCTCATTGTTTTGACCTTTTTGTATCAAGCACTAAGGTCCATCTTTACGATCCATTCTACTGTTATGTGTACGACCATTTGTTGTTTGAGAGTCCATTTCTGTATCAGTGCTGCTTTCTAAACCTGCACACGCAAAATGCCCTTGTGGGACACGTAGACACATGTGCTCATCAGATATTTCAAACTCCACACACCCGAAACTGAACTCGTTGGTTGTAGGACTTCAGCTAGAAACCAAACAGACGCTCTCACCCGAACCACCTGCACGTCCTGGTCTGCTCGGCATCAAGCCTGCCCCTCCCCTGTGCTCTCTCTCAGGGACTGGGCTCCTCCCACTGCCAGTCAGCTCTCTGAGCCAGACCCTCGCAATTACTGGCCAACCCCCCGGCCCTACCCATACCACCACATCACACTGGTTTTTCCCTCCAAAATGTCCCAAATTTGCCCCTTTCCTTCCATTTCCACTTACATTGTCCAGTTCAGCCCCTTATCACTTCTCAACCAAGGTTCCCTGACTACATTTCTCTAACACCAAAATTATTTTCCTAAAAAAGACATTGATTGGATCACAGCCATACAATTAACATAACCACAAAGTTCAGAGCTGGGAAGGACCTTCGGGGGTTAATGATTTCACAGATGATGAAACTGAGGCCCATATGAATGCCCTGCTCAAAACCTCTGCTGGTTCCCCGCTACCTGTAGATATGAAAGCCAAATCCCAGCATGGCACCCAAGACTCCTCACGCTTTAACTGCATCTTATCTCCCTGGCCTCACCTTTTACCACCATTGCAAATCCTGTGCTTCAACAGGCTATTTACCATTCCCTGGATATGCTGGGTGCTTTGCGTTGTCTGTGCCTTTGTGCATTTTGTTCGCTCTATGCAGACGGCCTTCCTCCAGCCTCCACTATGCAAAACCCTACCATCACCTGAGGCCCAGATAAATGGGAAATGGTGGATTCAAGCCCCGTAAATGCAGTCAACCCTGCCAGTGCACACACTGCCACGGCTTTGTTTAGACCAGAGGTTCTCAGCCAGGGTGATTTTGTAACCCCAAGGGACATTTGGCAACATGTAGAGGTACTTTTGATTGTTAAAAGTGAGAGTTGGGGGTGGGTGGTGTTACCAGCATCTAGTAGAGGCCAGGGATGCTGCTAAACATCACACAAGGCACAGGACAGTCCCCGTAACAAAGACTCATCCGGGCCAACATGTCAGCAGTGCTGAGAAACCCTGGCTTACATCAAATCACAGCACTGTCATGGCTGGCCTGTTATTGCAGGTGTCTCCACTGATAGATTACAAGCTTTGGGGGCCAGTGTAACATGTCACATTCCCGACACATAATAGGTGCTCACAAGTGTCTGTATTTTTTCCCTATAATAAAACATCCCCCTCAAAGTGCATTCGTTACATTCTAGTCAGGTAAGGCATATTGTAAGAATGGAATCCTTGGTAAGGAAAAGGGAATGAACTTAATGAACAAGTATGCATCAAATGCTATGCTCTGGGATTCATATGCATTGCCATGTTTAATTCTCAGGCAGCCCAGGGATATAGGTAGTGTATTTATAATTGCTAAAATGTATTAAACATTTATTATATGCTTGGCAGTTTGCTTAGTACTTTACACACTTGGTGGTATTTCATCTTCACAACTTTGTGAAATAAATACTATTAGTGTTCTCTTTCTACATACAAGGAAACTGATGCTCAGTGAGACAGCATAAGCTAGCAAGTACTGAACAAGTATTTGTACCCAGGCAAGTTGGTCTGTATCCAAAGACAGTGAATGCCCTTCTTTTTTAAATACTGGCATCCCTAGTGACTTTCCCTAAAGGGTGAAATACCTCTTTGGGAGGAAGGACAGAGGTTGAGGTAGGAACTTCATAAGCAATTTGAAGAGAGGCCCCTCCCATATCCAGTATCCCCACTGTCCTTCTGCGTCCTGTTGCCAGTTCCAGGGGAGCTCCAGCACCTGATTCTGAAATACACAAGGGAACAGAAGCGGTCCAGTCATTAAAACCAAGATTAGGTCAAAAAGGAAAAAGACAAAAAACAGCAACACCTTAAAAAATTGAAAGCAAACTGAAAGAAATTAACTGTATTAACTGTATTACACTGAGAACTATTTCAAGTGACTTAAAACATGGTATTTTGATAATATTCCTTGTAGAATATATTTAATGACAAAAGAAACAAATAAATATCTTAAACCACAGTCTAGCAGTCTTACTTGCAATATTACTCATATTATTGATATAATTTTTAAACCATTAAGCATATATTATGGAATAAAGCAAATAAATATTTATGTTAATATCTTTAGGAACAAATATTCAGCATAAGAGAAAAAGCATAAAAGTATAAAATCAAAGAAATTAAACAATAATTTTATAACCTTAAATATGAGTTGGAGATATCACTGTGAACTTATGGTTTATTTTTTTACTTTCTAAAAAATACATATTTCCTCAGCCTAGAAATGATAACCCAGGAGCTATTAGCATCCCTGGTATTTAGACCACAGCCTCTAAGATATCCTTTTCCACTAAAACAAACCAGGGCTCCTTCAAAAAAAAAAAGCCTGATATCCAGGTCCGGGTCAACAAGGTGAGCATGGAATCCCCTGGTGTGCCGAGAGCACAGGAAGTACAAAACTACTGAGATCGTGTTAAAAAGAACGAACTTGAAGGTGCTCCTACTCATCAATGATGGTATATTTTGGGCACCAAAGCACCAAAAAGTGATATGATGGACAGTCATGCATCAACTACATTAAAATCTACAAGTTCATAGTAATACTGAAAATAAACTTCACTGGTTGCCTTTGGAAGCTGCTAGGACACTGACTCATCATTCTGATAGAGGGAAAGAATCGAAGATTTATTCTGTCTTTCCCATAAAGACAGAATTTCTCAGAATTTTGTATTTCAGGATAACCAAATAGTTGATGAAGATTTCATTTTATAAAAATTCCAGCCCTGGCTGGTGTGGCTCAGTGGATTGGTTCTGTCCTGTGAAGCAAAGGGTCACGGGTTTGATTCCCGGTCAGGGCACAGGCCTAGGTTGTGGGCTAGAATCCCCAATGGGGGCATACAAGAGGCAACCAATAGATGTATCTCTCGCACATAATGTTCCTCTCCCTCTCTTCTCCCTCCCTTCCCCTCTCTCTAAACATAAATAAATAAAATCTTTTTTAAAAAATTCCAGCTGTTAAATGCAGAAGGAATGACAGAATTAGCAAAATCATCATTTTGCAACTTCCAGTGAAAAAACAGATCCAAGCAACAGATCAACATTGGCTACTAAACCATTAGGTGAAAAATGAATGGGGAATTTTTAGAATAGATTGGATCAGGCTGACAATACCTGAACCACGAATACCGGATCAGTCTTAACATGGCTCCAAGTGAGACAACCACACATCACAGCCAGACTCTTAATGTGATGGAGGAAGAAACACTCAGCACCACCTATGCTTCATTCTTGGGAAAAGAATTGAATTGGAATCTAACAAAGCCTCTATATCTCATCTCCAGTTTGTAGGACATATACGGGGATGAGAAACACGTTCAAGACCCCACAAAGAAGTGGTCGACCAAATTTAGAACACGGCACATTCATTCGTTCTATCAAGCAACTAGTTTGTTTTTTTTTTAAACGAATGATTTGGAAAAAAGAGGTGGGGAGAAAGTTAACTGTTATAAATTAAAAGAGACATATCAATCAAATGAAATTTGTGATCCTTGTTCAGGTTCTAATTTAAGAAGACAGATACAAATAACTATTCTTAAGACAATCAGGGAACTCTCTACCTGGGTATCAGATGGGTATTACCTATTAGGAATTGTTAATTTTGTTAAATATAAAAATGGCATAGTGCGTATATGTTTGTTTTGAAACTCCTTATCTGTTAGAAATACATACAAAAGTATGTGAAGGTAAAATATGTCTGGAGCTTGCTTTTAAAAATCCCACAGGAAAGCTCTTTCTAGCTGGTGCTGAGCTATGGTCATCTCTCAGAACAAATGGCATAAGCCCCACAAGACGGGCGAGAGAAAGCCCAGCCATAAGCGAACATAAGAGCTGGGACGCCCAGCCGCCAACACCGAGATTGGCCCCCACCGCGTACACACAGTCGACCTGTGTGCTGGGCCCTAGGCCGGACATGGGTGATTGCTCCTGGGGCTTGGAGCGTTGTACACACAGAACAAGGATTATTGATGCTGCTGCAGTGCATCCAACAACGGACTGGTCCTCACCAAGACCCCGGTAAAGAGCAGCATTGTTGGAAAAATACAAAAAATAAATAAATTTTAAAAAAAGAACTGCACTGTGCCCACTGACACACGCGGCCCCCACTGAAGTGATCCGAGCCCCACCAGGCACTGCCTCTGGGCCACAAGAAGCGGCCCAAGCTGACTTCTGAGGAGGAAGAAATTTTAAACAAAAACAACTAAAGAAAATTCAGAAGAAGTACAGTGAAAGGAAAAAAGAATACCAAAATCGGGAGTCTTCTAGAGGGGTATTCCCCGCAGGGCAAGCTTCCCGCGTGCACCCTCCACGGCCAGGCCGGCATGTGCTGTGCACTGGAGGGCAGGGAGCTGGGGTTCTGAGGAAGACCAAGGCCCAGAAGGGCAAACGTATCCTCCTCCCTCCCATCTGAGCTCATGTAATAAAGGCGTTTGTTGTCCTAAAAAAAAATCCAATAGGAAAAAAATCCTTGTGTGGAGGGAGTGTAAAAAATGGCAAAATGTTAATAAGTGTTGAGTCTGGGTAACAGATTCCTAGAGATTCATTTTATTATTTGCTCTACTTTTGTGATAGTTTGAAACTTTCCATGCTAAAAAGTGAAAAGGAAATAAAAGATGTTAGGCTGGAAAATGAAGCAAGTTAAAAAAAGAACAAAATAAAATGCTACTGATAGGGTATGACTTAACCCTTCAGCCCTTAATTAAAGAACTTCATAAGACCACATCACTCACCATCCTCATGGTCAAATCTTCCCAAGACAAAGTTGATTCCAATCCACGCATAAACCCCTAAGAGAGAAACACACGAGTAAAAGCCCTCACTTAACTCTCTGCTGCCACGCCACGCATAAGCCTCTCTCTCCACGGGGCTGTTCTTATTCTCCTTGTGCTTGGAAAAGGTGCTAATAGTTTTTTACTCCACACTCTCAGCATATGAATTTAAAATTTTTTATCTTGTGGTGTTTTTCCTTTTAAAATCATCTGCCTTTCTAAACTTCCTACAATGAGTAGGAATTATTATGTAGAAACAAATGTTAAAGGAAGTGAATCTTGGAGTTCTGGTCCTGGCTGAGATGGAGTAAACCCATTCCACCCAGCCTCCCCACTGAGAGTAAGCGAAAGTGTGAGGGGCAGAACGTAGGGGCAGCTTGCTGAGAACTCTGAAAGTACGTGATAGTAGACACGCTGGAACAGAGGTCAGAATTTAAAGAACCACCAAACCAGTAATGAGCTTCCCATTTTCTTCCCTCTTATATTGCCTGGCCTGGACTCTAAAGCAGCTTGATTGGAACAAAAGTACACACGGGGTGTGGACAGAAAGAACTTGCTTGCTTTCTGTTCCAAGGAGCTGGAAAGAGGACTCCAAAGGTTTAGTGAGAGTGGGGAAAACCTCCTGCTCATTTTTCTTTGTTTTATTCTCTCCTACCTGGCAGTACTGCAGCAGCAAAAGTGAATATTGGGCAGGCACCTGAAACTCGGAGGGATGTGAATCCTTCTCTCTGACCAGTGGAGCTGTGCCTCAAGAGTTGCAGCAAATCCCTAACGCTTAATTTTTCTCCCCTCTGTCCTCTACCGCTTGGCCCTGGATGCAGACACAATCGTGGGTATGCATGACAGAGTGGAGAAATTAAAACTCTAGCTCTCTGACCAGAAGACCATAAAAGTAAGCCCTGGGGGGAGTTGAGTGTCAGGGAGATTGTGGAGAAAAAGGAATAAAATGGTGTACGACTCCTGGGCTCATCTCCAAGTGATACATGCATGGATCTGACCGTAAGCAATATATCGAATATATTGAAGGTTTTGAGAACTGAGGTAGGGGCCAGACAACCAATTTGTATGGGCTATGCCCAGGTTCCAGACTGGCCAACAGCTGGTATACACAGGGGGCAAATCCAAATAGCGGCGCCATGGCTTTGAAAAAATGAATGAATAGAATCACAGCCCGTAGAAGCACAGAACTTGAGGCCTGAACCTAGCCAGGTCAACTGCTCAAACAAACAAACAAACAAACTAACATCAATATTCTTCTTGTGATTGAAACAAGACACAGAGTCTCATAATGTACTATTCCAGATTGTCCAGATTGCAATATAAAATTACTTGGCATACAAAGAACTAGGAAAATCTCAACTCATGAGGGAAAAGATGGTCAAAAGATGCTGACTCTGATGTGACAAAGATGTCAGAATTTTCAGGCAAAGATATTAAAGCAGCTACATAACCAAGAAATAAACTCAGTCTTATAGTGAATGGAAAGACAGAAAGTCTCAATAAAGAAATGGAAAATAAAAAGAATTAAATGAAAATTTGGGGACTGAAAAATGCAATGTTGAAATTGAAAAAAAGTAAATCTTTTCCCTTATTTTGACAGCAACTAGAAGACATAAAAGATCCTCTTTTTCAAGAAATGAAAATATAATTCATCACGCAGGCCACATTTGGGCTACCTGAGGACACTTCAACTCCACCCCAGAACTACAAACCCATTAGTATGGGGTTTCAGGAAAGCACCAATACTAGAAAGTGTGATAATGGGAGAGCCCAAAACAGAAGGAATTCATCCTGATAAGTCCCTGAAATTAAAGTTTCCCCTTGCTGTAATAATTTGCTTTACATTTGAATTTGACCAACTCAGTACAATTCCTGAATGTATGTATGTTTTCAAAACTATGATTAGCTAACCAAAGATCCATTTGGAATCACCACCAAATACTAATACATTCTTGTAAACACAGTCCTTAGCATAAAGTTAAAAACATAAATTTATGTCTTCTAGAAGCAGCATTCTAAAGCAGATGCCAACGTATAATATGCAAATAATCAAATAAACTAGATAGCAGAATCAAGAAAATTATTGTGAGAAAACAAAAATCAGATCTATAAAGTAATCTAGACACCCTTTGGAGAGACTATGTCTGGCTGGCTGGGAGGTGAACCAGTACGCCCCTCAAGGCCCAGTACCTTCCTGCTTCCCAGAGATCACTTCGGCCTGAGACTGTGAAAAGAGGAAGTCAAACTCCAGTGGTAAATCTTTCACTAGATCAGACAAGATAGCCAACTGCTTCCTGCAAGAAAGAACCAAAAGTTAATCATTAAATTCTGTTCTCACAGCCTCAACTTGACCTTCTACTTAGCCTTCTTATATGACCTCACTGTTCACCTACCTCATCCCTTGTCAAGCCCTGCTTTTCTTCCATACCTCCTTCCATTCCAAAGGTTTAAACTGCCTTCAAAATATAGCCTCCTACTTAAAAGGCAATATGGTAATAGTAATACTTTTCCTTTCTATGATGCTACAATTCAAATGGCGTTCAAGGACAAGACTGTGGTTCTGTGCCTCTCACAGGCTGCATAAGCCACAGGAAGTGGAAGCACAGTTTTGCAACCCGTTGAAATATGTGTAATTACATTTTCCCTAACTGCTATGAGAGCGAGCTGCTAAACTGAGGGGCACAGTCCTCAGAAACAACGCCTCGCTTCACCACACAAGCAGCACTGTCAGGGTCACAGGTGTTTCGTAATCCTTTACATGAGCTTACAAGAAACTTTTTAATCTCCTTTTCCGTATTCCACAGTTAAATTTTCTCCTTTATAAAATCTCATCATTGGAAAATCACAGATCCGGATCCAAATCCAAAGGTCATGACTATTTGGGACTAACGTTTGAAGCTTAGTGTCTACAGGGTTGTTTCTTCCCTAAGGTTTTATGTTGTCAGTATTATCAGACAAAGAAAAGCAAAGAAACAAAGCTAGAAGTAATACTATGAATCTAGAGAAAATGTTGGTTAAAAATAAGACCAACGAGCTTGGATTTTTAACATTACTGATTACAAAAACACTTCACCAGTTCGGGCAGTTGTCAGGGTGACTTAGTGAGGAAGGCGGTTGGCACTTCAAAGTGAAGAATTACATTTAATGTAATAACTTCCAATTTAATGTCAAGTACAGTTTCTAAAAAAGTTCATTGTTATGCATGTAAAAGTCACGCAGTATGAATTTCACGTGGGGAACAGGAGCAGCTATTTTTCCCTCCCTAGTGAATCCGCTTAACTTCCCAAAGAAGAGGGCTCTGCTGGCTTTAGTTAAGATATGAAGAATGGGCCTCAACATACACTGCTGTTTGGAATGTAAATTACTCGTGCAATCTTTCTAAAGGGCAATCCAAAACTATGTATCAAAAATTTTAATGTGCCTAACCTTTGACCCAGCTATGATGCTTTTGGAAATTTACTGCAAGGAAATCATAAAATAGAAATACGAAGAGGAAGGATACTGCAGCATTATTTATAACAATGAAAAACTAGAAATAACCTAAAACACATAAATAGGCATTGGTTAAATAATTTACATCCTCACAATGTAATACTATAAACATGTTTTTAAAAGGTCAATTTATATCTATATGTATTGACATGCAAATTTATCCAATATTTTGAGTTCTAATAGGTTACAAAACAACATATAATATGATCCCAATTTATGTTAAAAAAAACACTAACTTTCATTTTGTAAAATGTTTTTTTAAAAGACTTTTAATGGCAGAACATTAACTACTGAGGCTGAGTGGGGGGTGAATGGGAATTCATTACACTGTTCTCTCTACTTTTGTATGCATTTGAAATTTCCACAATAAAAAGGGTTTTTCCCCTTAAACATCACCATGTACTTGGTATTTTTTTGTATTTCATTAAGGTTTCTTCCATTACAAAATAAAAAGGAGGTAGAACAAATTTTGTTAATCCAAGTCATTGTCAAAGAAATAAAACCTAGTGCCAATAAATTTAAAATACAATCCAGCTGATTTAAACCAATTTTGAATATCGCTCACAAATGCTAATAAGTTAGCAAAACATTATTTCCACAAAACAGGTTTTTGCAGTGATAGTTACACTAATGTCAACAACCACAGTTGCCGTAGAGGTAGCAATGGTTTCATAAGCCCAGGACAGAGCCACCCATTAGACAGGTGATCAGAAAACAAGGTAAAAGGAGAGTTCTTCACAAATCCTTAAGACAAAATAAATATTAATATTCAGAGCTTCCAGGCTAACGATGACCATTTAGACAAATGGGGTGGAACTACACAGTGGGATTGGTTTGAAGAGGATTTTTCTGACAAGCAGAGGGGCTGCTGAGCAAGCAATGCCAGGAGATGAGGCAATCCTCTCCTTTGCTCCCGACGCACAAAAGCTGGCCAAACCATCGCCCTGTTGGTTGACTGATTTTTGACCTCTGACAGCTTGTCCTCAGTCCCTCCTACCCTGCGCCTCCTTCCCTGTGAGTCATCAGGATACTCATGTGATGTGGCACTACCTGTGTCATCTATACTCTTCCCTGGCTTTCTAAAATTTTGAACAATGTAAATATTAGTTCTGTCAAAAGCAAAAATTCTAAACTGCATGTGCGGTATGATTGCAACATTGTAGAAATTATGCACAGATGTACAGAGAGAAAGGGAATGTGGCAAAATTAAATAGTTCTGATAGAGTAGTAGGATTATAAGTTTTTTATTTGAGTTTTTTTTGCTTTGTTTTGTTTTGTTTTTTACTTTTAAGATTTCCTTTAAAGCCCTGGCTGGTGTGGCTCAGCGAATTGATTGCCAGCCTGCAAACCAAGGGGTCACCGGTTCAATTCCCAGTTTAGGGCACATGCCTGGGTGCAGGCCAGATCCCCAGTTCGGGGCACGTGAAAGGCAACCACACACTGATTTTCTCCCCCTCTCCTTCTCTCGACCCCCTGATTGTGAAAACAACTGTGAAATCACTGGGTGTAGGGGTAGGATCTGCGCTGTTTTTGAGCAAAGCGTCTTTCAGTGCCACTTGCCCACTCTGTGGTGAACCCACATCCCGCCGTCAGACCAGGGGACCACAGACGACACGCATGGAGTCGGTCTCCCAACTCTTATGCCAGCCATTTCCCCGTGTCTCTCAGACCCTGCGTCTCACCTCTCAGGAAGGAGCCTCATGCCCGCTGTGCAGAGAATGTAAAGGGGGGTCTCCTTGTGCTTCTTCACAGGCACGTGAGCAGCAGCAAAGCTCAGGAGAGGACGAAGGTAATCGCTAGCAAGCTCAGGAGTATCTGCCATTGCGGAGATTCCTTAAGAAAGATAAAGGACCTTCTTTAAAAAATAGATCGTACCGTACACTCGGAAGGCTGATACCCACAAGGTTCTGCTTAAGGCCCTAAACATTTATTTATCTGAGAGAGGGAGGCAATGAATGAGCTATCCCTCCCGTCATCCAGAATCTCAAGAGAAAAGGGCAGCCTGCTTCTCCCTTGCCGCCTTCTTTCCTCTCCTCTCCCCTCTCGTGCCTATAGCTGATAAAAGAGATAAAAAATGAGCCAAGTCCAGTTAGTACCTGGCTTGATTTTTTTAACCACTGGTTGGCTGTTGCGGTCTCTCATCTGTTTGATGTCCAGCAAGTCATGGGGGTTCCCATTATGTCTCGGCCAAAAATAAACAAAAATCCGGGAGCCACTGCTGCCACAGTCCACAACAAGTCCGTAATTCAGATTTGGGTCTTCGGTGTCAGTCGCTTCAAGATCCCCTACTCGAGCCAGATACCTAAGCCAGGAAGAAAACAAAGTCAGGGTGAAGAAAAAGCCAAGTCCACAAAAGGCACCGCCAACGAATCCGTTGTTCGTGAATCTTCACTCAGTGCCTACTGTGCCAGGCACCGGGGACCATGATGGGC
>PVKM010023033.1:0-21436 GCA_004027735.1 Carollia perspicillata | reverse complement strand
GACATGCAAGTGGCCGACGAGCACATGAAAAGTGATCAACATCACCAGTCGTTAGGAAATCCGAACCGAACCGCAATGGGGCACCATTTCACAGCTGTTAGGACAGCCGTTTCCAAAGAAACAGACAATAGTCGTCGATGAGGATGGGGACCAACCAGAGCCCTTGTGCACTGTTGGTGGGGGTGTAACACGGTGCCACCACTGCTAAAAACAGTTTGGCAATTCCACAAAAAGTTCAACACAACTACCATGTGACCCAGCAATTCTGCTCACAGGCACGCGCCCCGGAGAGCTGACAACAAGAACGCACACGGGTTCCCACACACGAAGTTCACAGCAGCAGCATCTACAACAGCCAAAGGTAGGAACAGCCCAAATGTCCGCCAGCGGATGAATGCGCAGGAAAACCGTGGTGCGCACACATGACATCACCCAGCCATTAAAAAGAATGCAGTACTGATGCATATCGCAAGGTGGATGAACCTTGAAGGTGTTACTGTAAGTGAAAAAAGCTAGTCACAAGAAGTCCCATATTGTATGATTCCATTTATACGAAACATTCAGAACAGGAAAGTCTGTTGAAATAAGTCGGACTGGTGTTGGCAGGGGCAGCAGGAGAGGGGGGAGCAGCTGTCTGCGGGGTGCAGGCTTCATCCTGGAATGACGGACACATTGCAGAGCTTAGACGAGCGTGGGACTTAGAGACGTCCCGGCTGTGGATGGACTAAGTGCGCCACGCTGACTGATCCACGTTACGAAAATTTTGCCTCAGTTTAAAAACTGAAAGGGACGGTGATTGGCCACAAGATCCTGGGAAGACTCCGAGAGCCAGGGCGGACACCTGTGTGGCCCGAAACGGCAGCCGGAATCGCAATGTGAAGCCAGTCTGGGCGGACCCCCGTACCCTGCCGCAGGCACAGGGACTGTGGCGTGCGCTCCAGCAGCCACCACCTGGGAACCGCCCTTGTGGCAACTCCCCTCCACTCAGCCGCCAGTGCTGGCAGCCCAGGGCCTTTCAGAGCCTCTGACACCCCAGGCACCGGATCCCCCTTCGGCTGCAGCATCCCTGTCAGCATTCCTGCCCCTCCTGTTTGTCCCTCGTCGTGTATTTCTGGACGCCATGGCAAAGGGCACGCCTTTGGAGGCTCCTCAGGGCTTGTGGGTGGAGGTGGCAGTGAGTAGGTCCTACCTGAACAGTCCGTGGCAACCTCACCTGGAGTTAGCACAGTGCTGTGGTTCTCGGACCGGTGGCATTGGCTTCCCCTGGGAACGTGTTAGAGAAGCAAAGTCTCAGTGGCCCCCAAGTTAGTTTTGTCCTGGGGAAAACTCTGAAGGCGAGGTGGGTTATCTGGGTTTTAACAAGGCCTCCAACTACTTCAAAGGCAGGCTCTGGTTCTAGAACCACAGGCAGAGAGTGGCAAAGAGCTTGGGTCTAAGGCCAGGCCACTTGACTTTGGGCAAGTTATTTAACACAGAGGAGGACCAATTGTTCCAATTTGCCTAGAACTGTCCCAGTTTTAGCAAAATCCTACGTGCTGGTGTTATAGGAGAAACTCAGTTCTTCTTGCTGACACAGTAAAGGATTACAGATCAGCAAGTCTATTAGTGTGCAAGCAGGGTTTATCAGTGACAGTTTCTCCTGGAAGAGAACGGGTCTTGCTGAGGTGGGGGCTGAAAGGCATAGGTTCAGGGCAGGGCAAGGTAAGGGCGGCAGGGCGGCAGGTCCTCTGTCCCAAGGACTTACATAGTTGGCCAGATGGGGCAAAGAAGTCACATGTTGATTGACAGATAAGGGTGCTGCCCGGGGGGGATGTGATGACCCAGACTTCGGTATGAGTGGGGGTCTCTTAGCCTGAAGCCTTATCTTGCTCCAGACCCCATTTGTTCATCTTGTTGTAAAACACGTAAGTGACAGAAGGCAGTTAATTCAAGTTGGGGCAGTTATCCAAAGTTATTTAAGAGCTCTTTCTGGAAGCATTAGGGACTCCCTCGCAAAACAGATAGTGACCAGAGGTAGGCAATTAACCAAAGTTGTTTTCTGGGCTGCTTCTTTGGGCACCGGGGGCCCCTTTCTCTTCCCCTTCTAGACCTTGGGGTGTTACTGTAAGTGAAGGCTTCAAGGCTTTCTTTCCCAGACAGTAGAAACTATGCGTAGAATTTCAAGGGGCCCCCTCCTCCCGTGCTAACATGGAGTTTCTCGTGGTGCTGGGACACCTGGCAATATCATCGGACCAGGCTCAGGACTGCTGAGTTAGTGGGTGAGACACGTCTCCCTCCTCCTCCCTGCCTTCATTTACTATCTGTCCTACCTAACACTGGGGAACCCCTCCACCCCCAGCAAACCAGGACAGCTGGTCACCCTAAAACAGTGGCCCCCAACCTTTTTGGCCCCCGGGACCCGATTTCCTAGAAGACGATTTTTCCACAGACCAGGGTGGTAGGGGGTGGTTTCCGGATGGTTCAAGTGCACCACGCTCAAGCTCACCTCCTGCTGTGTGGCCCAGCTCCTCACACATCTCTCTGCCTCATTTTCTTCTGTAAAATGAGGATAGTAAAACGAGTTAGGACATAGAAGTGTCTGGGACAGTGCCTCCTGAGACTGGTAAACACTGATGACTGTTAGCTCACCTAACTTTTTTATTCTTTCATCAACATTACACCATCTAAACAACATTTGTTAACTAAATAAGGTTTAAATAAGTGCAGTACTTAAAACTGTGCCTGGCAGGTAGCAAATGCTCTTAGCTATTCTCATCCTTCTTTTTATTAGCTCTTAGCTAATATTTTTTGGCCACAACTGAGTCTGAGTTTTAAGCAACTATTAGAGCAAACAATTAGAACCATCCCAGCTACTCAGATAAGCCCCAGAGAACCCTAAAGACCAAAATATTCAATCCCATGGACATTATTTTCTTCCTCCCCCAGTCTTCACCCTCAGAATCCACTCCTGGATCACTTTGCTAGGTTTTTGCCAATATAAATCAGTAAAATCTCTCGGTTCTTTTGGTGATTCAGTCCTCATCCCAGACTTGAAGTCATTGCCCTCTGGAGGGCCTGCAGGGGTCTGCCTTGTCATTTCAGTCTGGAGAAAATAAAGGGAGGTGGGGGAGGGCACACAAGGGGACTCCAAGTTCATTACGAGATCCTTACCTCAGGAAATGCTTGCTGCTGGCCAAGGCTGTGGGGGAGCCAGGCTGAGGGAGGCCCTGCCAGCTGAGCACATGGCTTCCCAGCTCACCCAAGGGCACTGGCACGCAGGTGGCCCTCTCCAGGAGCAGGAGGGTGGATGTGCACTGGGAGGGTGCCATGAGCCCGGGAGAGGTGCAGGTCCCGCCCACCCACAGCCACTGGCCACCCCTCGACCTTGAGGGGCACTGACTACTGTGGAGGTTGGGAGGCTCTGGTGGGGTGTGTGCCCAGGAGGAGAGGGGTGTGGGTCTGACACACAGCTAGTGAGTTTCTGCCACCAGGGATGCTCAGCGCGGGTAGACTAAGTCCTCCCCATCTTCCTACAGAGACCTAGTGAGGGCGTGAAGCCATCTGATGGTGTCACTCTGTAACACTGATCAAGCTTGACGTTTGGTCTGCTCTCTCAGCCTTGCAGTTGCTAGTCACAAAAGTCCCCTGGCTTTCAAACCACACCTTAGGCTGACCTTGAGCTGATCGTTTGGACTTGGACTTCAAGCTTGTCTTTTTTCCCTTGAAGCTGTGTGGTGCCACCGCACAACACCCTGCCCAGCGGCCCTTGACTCCAGGGTTCTCTTTATACTCATCTGTGGAAGGAGCCCTCGGGCCCCCAAAGCCTCGCCTTCGATGGGCACTTTGCTCCAGGCGACCGCAGGATTAACTGAGTCACCATTGCATGCCGTGGGCTGCTGGCGTCCTCTCCCTTAATACTCGCTGGATTGTCACTGTCCTCTGACCACCTGCTAGCCTTACATGACCCCGTTTCCCTCAGGGTCTCCTGCTGCATCCACTCCCCACTCCTAGTTCTTTATTTTTTTAATCCTCACCCCAGGGCATGCTTATTGATTTTAGAGAGAGGGGGAAGGAAGGAGAGAAAGAGGGAGAGAAACATCAATGTGGGAAGGAAACATCGATCGGTTGCCTCTCACACAGACCCTGACAACCAGGAACTGAATCCACAACCTAGGCATGTGCCCTGACCAGGAACCGAACCCGGGACCTCTCAGTTTACGGGACGACGTTCCAGCCAGCTGAGCCACGTTGGCTCCTAGTTCTATTTTTACATCAATCAAGGGTCTTAGTTCTAAGCCACGGACACTGATTCTGACGACTCCAAGCAGAAAAGGAAAGTGTTGAAGAGACTGGTTAGTTCCCAGGAGATCCAGGACATCGAAGGGTCAGATCTGAGAGAGCTCTGCCACCTCTGCTGGGCGTGGACGCCACAGTCAGCACCCCCGATGTGGGGTGGAGCTCCCATCGCCTTTGAAAGCTGGATGTAGCAGCTGCCACCGTCACCATCGGTTCCCGAGATGTGCTCCTTCCCATCAGCAGCTGTAATTTAAAGTTGGGCGTGTGCGTCTGACTGGAGGAATCAAATAACGTGCTCAGGCCTTAGCTGCAAGGGAGACTGGGAAAGGGACAATTTTAGCTTCTTTCATGGGAGGCAGGTTCTGCCCCAAAGCTGGGGATACCTCAGACGTGGAGTGGCCAGAAGGATGACTCACATCTACTGCAAGAAGCCACCTGGGGCACCCGGACTCCAGCCTGCCGTGCTGGCCTCGTCAGCCCCGTGCTCTAACCAGGGGCCTTACCGGCCACTGCGCTCTCTGCGGGGCAGAGCAGGTGATGGAGCAGCCCTGCGCAATGGCCTGGAGCATGGCCTGGAGGCACAGGCAGAACCTGGCCCCGTTGGAGCTAAGTATCCTTGAGTAAGTCCTCTAACTACTAGGAACACTGTAATGGTTATGAGGCAGGGGACTGAGATGTCACTGCCCTCCCAACTTGCTGTCCACGTGGCCTTTCTCTAAGATGGGGGCACTACCAACATCTGCTCTGAGAGGCTGTCGTGAGGAATAAATGAGATGATGGTTGTAAAGCCTGTCACACAAGGCCTGGCAAATAGTCCCCGTTCAGTAACTGAGGGCTGCTGGCTGCAGTCTTTAATGCTGGGGTTGACACAATGACCCTTTCCTCTGTCCCTTGAAGCGCTATGAAAAAAGTAAACTGCTTTGCATCCGCCTGATGAATCCAGGGTAGGCATGTCTGGGAGTCAGCTCCGGGACTCTGGGGACCCATCGCTCACTGGGTCCACCCACTTCTGCTTCTCTCCTGTTCTGTCTCTCTCTCTTTTTTTAAAAAGATTTTATTTGTTTATAGAGAGAGGGGAAGGGGGGAAGCGAGGGAAAGAAACATCAATTGGTTGCCTCTTGCATGCCCCCAACAGCACACCCCCAACCGGGGACCTGGCCCGCAGCCCAGGCATG
Source organism: Carollia perspicillata (assembly GCA_004027735.1). Taxonomy (NCBI): domain Eukaryota; kingdom Metazoa; phylum Chordata; class Mammalia; order Chiroptera; family Phyllostomidae; genus Carollia; species Carollia perspicillata. The sequence continues at coordinate 15,986 of PVKM010023033.1, read as the reverse complement.
TGCTGTGACGGGGAATCAAACTATGATGCGAATGTTGGGATGCTTAAAGTTGTCCCAGAGGGCTCCTTCCACTGGGCTCCTTTTCTGGGTTTCTTTTTTGGGGCGGTGGGTGGGGGCAGAGTTTTTTTTCTTCTTGTTCTGATTGGTTTTTTGTTTCCATGCTTTCCATATCATTGCTTTGATTCTCAGCTTCATCCAATCTGATTCCCTGTGAATTGTTTTTTATTTTCGTTAGTACATCCTCCAGTATCTGCCTGGATTCTTTTTACACTGTTGTGATACTAAGTTCCTTGAGCATCTTATGACCAGTGTTTCGAATTGTGCCTCTGGTAAATTGCTCATCTCCATTTTGTTTAGTTTTTTTTCTGGAGTTCTGATCTCTTCTTTCATTTGGGCCCTGTTTCTTTGTCTCCTATTTTGGCAGCCTCCCTGTGTTTGTTTCTGTGTGTTAGGTAGAGCTGCTGTGACTCCCTGTCTTGGTGGTGTGGCCAAGGTAGCAGGTGTCCTGTAGGGTCCAGTGGCACAGCCTTGCAAGAGCCAGAAGTGTGCAGATCCACACGCTTTCCTCCAGTGCCCCTTCGAGGCTTCGCTGAACGTGTCCCCAGAGGAGCAGTGCTGTAACCCCTTCGAGTCCCAGTACTGTTTTGATAGCCGAGTAGGCCATGGATGACGACCTCAGATTCAGGAAGAAAGAGGAGGATCCAGGAGGAACCTCAGAGTCAGAGGTGAAACTCTGGGGTCTGATCCGAACGCACAAACAGAAACCAGAATTGATTTAATGGAGTTCCATTCACGCATTCAGCAGACGAGAACTCAACACCCACTGAGTGGCAGGCCCTGAGCAGGCTGCGGGGATGTGGCAGTACCCAGGCCCCCATCTCTAGAGTGGAGAACACTGAAGAAACCCAGACATGAGACCGTCTGCCCTCGGCTGGCACACAGATGGCCACATCGCTTGCCTTCTCGGCCCTCTCCTGAGTGGGTCCAGCAGACTCCCGACTTCCCCATCGAGAGAGGGCAGTGGGGTGTCAGCCCCCCGGCCCAGGCTGGCTGCTCGCTTGGTTTCCCACTCAGAGCCTGCTGGCCATTTCAGATGCAGCCAGTGCAAGGGCTTAGCCCAGGGCAGCTGTGGGGTGTGGACCTGGCAGCAGGGCCAGCAAGGGTGGGCAGACAGGCAGCTGGAGAACGCTCAAGAATTAACCCGGACAGGACTGCGTGTCTCCTCAGAGGACGCGAGGGTCACAGACAACCCCCCCCCACTGCATTTTGACGGTGCCACCCCCGATCCCAGGGCCCGGGAGATGGGGTGATACCCATGGTGGGGGGTCTCTTCTGTAATTATTTGTATAATGGGAAGTAGGTGGTTCTCTCCCATGGCTGTCTCAAAGTGGTGGGGCAGGAGGGAGTTTCATTTCAGCGCCATGGTCCTCTGAGCATGAAGATGGCCCCTCTGGAGCTTGAGTCCAGCCTGGACGGGTGGACTCAGGGTCCACAGGAGGCCAGGCTGGGCTGCCCATTACTGCCTTTCGGGGTGCACTGCCCGCCTCGAGAGCTGAGGAGCCGGGAAGGGCCGCCCAGGAAGCGAGCAGGAGCCCACGTGCACTTGGCCCTTCCTCCTGCACCCCCCTCCTCCCTGCCTTCCTCTGTCCTCTCATGCTCTGCCCACTCTCCTGCGCTCTCTTCAGATTTAGACATGGCTCAGGAGCCCAGCCCCGGCCCTGTCCGGCCAGGCCAGAAGAGGCAGCGGGACACAGTCACCTCCTGGTGAGTCTGCCTGCTGAGGAGGGAGGCTTGTGTGGGGCTCTGGGTTCTCCTGGGTTGGGAGAAGGACCTCAACGCAGGCTGCCTATCCCAGTAACTGTGGTACCTGAGGTCCTTTCTCCCCGGGCCTCAGGTTTTGTCTGTAAGGCCCCATCTCACTGATGTCACCCAGCCCCCTTCTGCAGAAGAGAAGGGTGACCCTGCTCCCTCCCAGAGCCTCACCCAGGAGGGTACTTGGGGAGCATTTTCCAGGTATAGGTGTTTGGGAAGTAACAAATGAGAAAATTTCTGGATGAAATCTTGACAGTACCTGGGGAAGCTTAAAAAAATCTTCAAGAAACCTTTACACATTTTCAGAAAGGAGGCGACCAACCTCTGCCAGCCAATGTGCCATTTTTACAGGCGTAAGGGGGTGGGGTGCACGAACACAGCGGGCCCTCTGCCCCTTGGCAGGCGGATGAGACGGTTGGGCTGAGCGCCAGGCCCCCGGTGGGCACCCGGGGGGGTTTCTGTCTGGCCAGCGGGGGAGGCGGAAGGCGGTGAGCAGGCGGTCACTCTTAGAAACAGCATGTGTGCAAACACCCTAGTGCCAAAGGTGCCGGTTCTTTTGCACTTTGCCCGGCTTGTGTGTCTAGAAGTGGGATGCCAGGGCTGGGTGGGGGGCTGCTCTGACAAGTCTCTGCACCTCCAGGTTGACCCGGAGGGAGATCAGGCCCAATCTCCCCCTGCAGGCGCAGCCTCAGGGTCCGTGGCACCCAGTGAATGCCAGTGTGGGCGCCTTTCCCCCTGCATTTGTTTCGGGCTATGAATAGATGTGTACTCGTGAGCAACCCAGTGCTTTCAACTTGCGCTTCTGCCACGATGCAGAGCTGTGCCTCTGCTGTGCTGGTCAGCTGTCTCCTATGGGAGACGCCGATCTAGGGAAGTCTGTCTGTCGGTCTGGTTCTGTGAGTATCTGCCTGCTGGGAGGTGAGGGGCTCCGCCCCAAGTCCTCTCACATGTTTTAACCTGGCCACGTTGGAGGCTGAGCGAACCCCTTGGTCAGTTGTTAGCCCCAGGTGCCGTCTTCAGAGTCCATGCTGCTCCAGTGCCGCGCCCTGGCCCAGTGAGCTCGGAGCCGGCCCTGCTGGCCTCTGAGAGGTGCAGCTCAGCGATGGGAGCAGCGGGGAGTGATAACAGTTGTCCCACGGGGGCTCAGACTCCATTTAGAGGGGCCCTGCAGTCCAGGCCTGGACAGGGGTGACTTCCTGAAGACCCATGTGTCACCAGGAGACTCCAGTGGGGAGACTGAACGCTTCCCTGGGGCTTGGGGGAGCAGTGGGTGGGCAGCTATGGCCCTGGGATATTGCCCAGAGGAAGGGCAGCTTCAGGGTGGGGTTTGGTGGCCACTGAGTGGCTAGATGAGGCCACGAGTCCAGGGCACAGGCCTCAGCCCTGGCTGATGGCTGAGCGAAGGTGGGGGCAGGCAGAGCAGGGAGACCCCCGGTTCAGAAAGACAACCCCCGTGTGCAGCAAGTGCTGCTGTGACAGTTCATGGGCTGAACCCCCAGCCCCCAAACCCGTTGTTCTGTCTGTTTCTATTCGGGAGCGTAGCTCCCAAGTCTGTGCTCAGTGGTCAGCGAAATACTATTCCTTTACCATCCAATTAGAATGTCACTTTAGAAAAAATGTAATAAGGGGGGGGGGAAGAATTAATCTTTGCATTGGCCAGGCATTAAATCCAGGACTCCTGGGTGGCGGGCAAGAGTTCTGCTACTGAGCCACCACCAGTGCTACAGCGAGGAAAACTTCGCTGTGGCGCTTCAGGTGGTCTGGGCGAGAGAGCCCCAGCCAGTCCAGGGGGGCTCGGACAAGCCAGTCTTCTTCGGAGAGATGGTGCCCTGCTGAACTTGTCTCCTTCAGTTCTGTCCCAGCTGGCCGTTTCTAGCCAGCAGGAGGCTGTCTGTTTCCCGCCTGGGACCCAGACCCTGACCCTGCAGCCCTCCCACACTCCGCTGGCTCACTCTCCTTCCTCCAAGGACGGGCCTCCCACCACCGGAATCAGCATCCCTGAGGTCTTCAGGCCGCCCACCCAGCCTCCCTGATGCCAGAAATGGTGGGGCAGGAGGGTGGCAGGGATGGCCAGAAATCTCACCTGCAGGCCTGGGGACCCTGTGCGATAAAGGGGAAGGCACCCGCAATGTCCTCCATTCTGCCTCAGTGGCCCCCACGGGCTTCGGCCTCTTGTGGGCTGGGCCTGAGCTGGGCTGTGGGTACTCAATACCGAAGTTGTTTCAGAAGCTGCTGCCCCCACTTTATCCCATTTCCCCCTCAATTCAGCACCTGGAGCTCCAGCAGCTGTGTCCCTACGGAGACCTTTTCCCCAGGCCAGGACCCAGTTGTCTCTCTGCATAGGTCTCCCCATCCCCCTGGGTACCAGGAGGTGGTGGTGCATTGAGAGAAAGAGGCCGGCAGTGAGAGCCTGGGGCCTTCCAGGCTGGTCCTTTCTCCCAGGGCCTGGAGCAAAGGGCAAGCTGGCCTGGCCACACCCCCACCCTGCCTGGATTGCCCCCCATGCTGGGCCCAGCATCCCGGTGATTTTTAGCCAAGGATTAAAGGCTCTCACACCCCCACCATGGCTTTGGGCCCTGACTTAACTTTTTCCTTTCATCCCTTGCCAGAGTAAGATTCAGAATGGCAGCAGTGCCTGGTCAGGCAGAGGAGCTTTTGGAGGGCCTGGCTCTGGCTGGCCAGAAGCCCGCGGGTGATTGTCCCCTTCCTGCCACCTGGAAGGTCCCCCTTTTCAGAGGCCAGCCATAGGGAAGGTGGTTTGCTATGGTCTCCCAGAGTGACCTTGGTCAAGTCCCTAGGAGCTCTTCCAGTGGAGAATCCTGGGATTCTAAGGAAAAGCTTCGTGCCTGTGTTCCCAAGTTAAGCTGCGGGCTGGGCGAGGATTCTGGCTCAGGACAGCGATCCTCCCCCATTTGTCTCTGCTGCAGCAGCAGTAACTGTGACCTGGACTACAAGCTGTACAGGGAGGATGTTCCCCACAGGTGAGTGGGTCCTGCCTCCCTGGTCCTCTGGGTGAAGCAGGGTGGGGGTGGGGGGCAGGCTGGCCTGACTCCCTCTGTCCTGTCCCACAGGGTGTATGAATACCAGTGGGTCCCCCCACTTATCAACCACGTGCCTGTCAAGATCAGGAGGACCCACACAGCAATGGGGGTCAAGAGAAGCTTCAGTCCCCACAAGGCCCCCAGGAAGAGCCACGTGCCCCCAGGACACAAAAGGAGTGAGCAAAGGGGCACAGCCCTCATCCGCACAGCTAGGGAGGGGCTGGGCCTCGGGGGCCTGGTGGAAACCCCAACTCGGGGCCCTCTGGCAGCAGGCCAGACGGAGGCGCTGCACTCCATCAGGGCGGAGCTGAGCCAGATCAAAGCCCAGGTGGACCAGCTGCTGGAGCGCCTGGAGCACGCGGACCAGCTGCCAGGTCAGGCCCCCCACACCCTTAGTGGCATCCAGCTCTGCCCACTCCTGAAGGTGCAAGGGGCACCTGGAGTCCTCCCTATTGGCAGGGCCCCCCCAACTCTCCCCACTGCCCATTCCCTCTGGCTGTTCCTGTGGCTTGAGGATTCTTGTGGCTTCTCGGTGGTCCTATGACCGCCACCCACTCTGGGAGCCAGAGGAGCATCCCAGCCCAACCCCATCTTGTCCCCTCAAGCCCTGGACACTCTCCATCAGTGCTGGGCAGCCAGTGGCCTCTCTGGGGCCAGCTGGGGCCACCAAACCCAGCCATTAGCTGGCGACTCTCCCTGCACAGGGACAGAGGACAGTGAAGAGAACAGGGACCCTGAAATTAAGGGTTCCTCACACAGCACCACTGAACCCCAGCAGGAGCCCAGGGGCCGCAGGGCCCATCCAGAGGCAGGCAGCCCCCAGGACAGCAGGGTCCTGGAGGAGGCAGTGAGTGGCCTGGCGCCTCCCCCATCCTCACCCTCTTTGTGTTTGGGTCCTGAGGCCTCTCTGTGAGCAAAGGAGAGACCAGGCTTTGTGTGGGAGCCCAGAGAGGCAGATGTGGCATCACCCACCACCGGCAATGCCCAGAATACCGCCTGTGCCCTGCTTATCCCCTCGACCCAGGCTTGCTTGGTCAGCTGGGCCACTTGGGGGCTGAAATACCATCTACTCCTAGAAGAGGGGCATGGGCTTTGCGTATTGTAGAGGAAATGTCACAGGTATGCCTCACAGTCCCAGTTCCCTTGCCTTAGAACCACCTGGTAAGCTTGTTAAAACCCCGACATCTGCCCTATTCCTGCCCCCACTTGCTCACTTGCTGCCCCAGAGTCTCTAGGCTGTCTACGTGGTACCATGCTCTCCAGGAAGGCCGTGGAAAAATACCTTCCCGGACGGAAAATATCCCAACCTGCATCTGATAACAGTCCTTGGTGCAGCATTCAAGAGCCCGAGCGTACCCTGCCCCATCATGTCCTCCTCCACATCACTGGTCCCGTGCGGGGAGCTGGCAGTGCAGAGCTTCCCCACTTCTCTGCCTCCGCCTGCCGACTCGACCCGGCCTGCTGAGCCGCTGAGGACCCTTTACCGCTCCCCAGGCCTCAGGCACATCTGGGAAGGGCTGGACTAGACGGAGAGAGTGCTTTCTTTTCTCTGGTGGTTCTGGGACCCCAAGTCTCAGGAAGAATCTAGAGTAGCACTGAGCTGCCACAGCTGCCGAGGGGATGGCGCGGGTGGGGAAGCCTGGGCTCTGCCAGCAGAGGGCACTCCCACTGTGCCTCCGCCCTCTGGCCCAGTCGTGCTTGTTTGTCCTACAGGTGAAGAATCGCAAATGGGACCAGAAGAGCAGCCAGTAGGTTAAACCCCCCAGACTCATCTGCTCCAGGCGCCGAGGCAACACCCTTCCTTGCCTTCTGTGGTTTTTTAAGGGCTCCTAGTGGCACCTGTGTGACGGAGACAGCTATTCTGAAGTGAGGACAGTGACGTGGAGGCACAGCTCAGCCAGACCAGCTGGGAAGCCTCCCCATAATGGTGGCTGTGGAGGTCGGATCCAGACAACAGTCCGGCAGCTAGCAGGGGCGGGATGCAGAGCAACTGCCCAGCACCAGCTCACCATCCTCAAGAAGCTGGGCCCAGTCTTGCAAGGGGCAGCTGGATAGGGCCCCCGGGAGCACCGTCAGCCCCCTCCGACTGCAGGTAGTGCTCAGATGCGCCCCCCTCGAGGCCCCGCCAGTCCTCTCAGGGTTGGGGCCTCCAGGGCAGTGGGCGCAGACAGCTTTCTCCAGCCACAGTGGTGTACAGGGAATACCCTCCCGTGCCCCTTCCTCCAAAACCAAGCTTTAAGGTCCTCAGCCTGTGCCCCACATAACACCGTTTGGTTCCAAATGTCCCATATACCCTACAAATCCATCCTTCAGAATAAGGGTATCACTTTTATGTCCTGTTTCTATCTGGTCTCTTTCTGGTGTGATATTTTGTATTTCAAATCTGCTCTGGAAATATGCATGTCGGAAGGGGAAAAATAAAATTCATGTTTCTTCTCCCTGGTCAGGGATTCTTGGTGGGTCTCTGAGCCTTATTCTGGCCCCTGGGCTGCTCCAGGCCAGCCCTTCCTAGAGAAGCTGAGCAGGCCCGACGCCCTGGTTCAGAAGCCCATAGCAAACCGGGGCACAGAGGGGACCAGGCTGCCCTGCCCTCCTCCAGTCCAGACCTGAGCACACCTGTGGGGCTCAGGAGCCACCCGGGAAGGTCCAACCCCATGGTCAGTCAGCCAGGTGGCTCTGCCCCACGGAACGGCAGCACCAGCTCTCACTCCTGGCAGTTCATTGGCCCTCTCCCAGCAGCCGAGACTGGGTAAGAGACACCCCATGATGCGGCCCATCCAGACCTCCACTTCTTATCAGCAGTGGAGGCGGCCTCTGCTGTGCTGCTCTGCACAAGGCCAAGGAAGCAGGCGACCTGGCTTCCACGGAGACCCAAACCCTTTCCAGCTACCCAACCCTGAGCTGTGGTCTTTCCCAGCACCAAGGCAGGGGCCGGGGGGTGCACCCAGAATGTTCCAGGGGCCACAAAACCCTCCCCACTCTTGTCACACCGCAACACAGCCCTGACTCTGGGACTGGAGAAGCAACTTTTCTTACAAAGCACATTTCCCTGTATCAGCCCCTGAGGCTTCTTTTGTCTCAGCCTATCCCTTCCTATGTTACACTAAGGGACAGGGCACATTTTAGACAATGCTAGACACCAGGAGAACAAGAACATGCTACCCAACTCAGCAGAGCCTTGCTCTTAAATTCTGTACCAAGAAGAACCACAATAGAAGGCTTTTTTAGGTACAAAAGGGTTTGTGTTTTGTGTTAACTCAGATATAAGTGAGAGGCACAGCCCCCTTGTCCGTTCTCTCAAAAGCAGCCCAGTTACATAGGAGGAAGGTATGTTGCCCCTGCATAAGGTCCATCCCTCACAAAACAGCAGTACCTTCAGGTCCCGTCTTCCAGGTAAGCCCAGCTGAAGCTCTTTTCAACTTGGGAGTCAGACTGCATTCGTAGGTTTAACTAGGTCACAGTTGGGGGCCAGCTTAAGCAGAAAAGCATCTTTCACCGAACAGTTTGCAAAAAATCGTTCCAACACAGCGGCCCAGTGCATCAGTTCTGTGCCCGCCTACCCAAATCCTCCCTCTTGCTCTGAGTTCTCAAGACGGTGCAGTCTAGAAGCCGACTGTGCAGGTCCTTTGGGGGAGAGGCATCTGTCACTCCTTCGGCTTCTGGTTCAGGACGGGGCAGCGGCGCCCCTCCGGCGAGCAGCCCGCACCAAGCACTGCTGCAGTACAGGATAGAGGCGCTGGCAGCCCTCGAGACCTAGGCGCACGGCCTCGACCCAGCTCTCGGTCGGGCCCCCCTCCCCACTGCCCAGCAGCCCGGCCACCTGGTTGAGCACGGGCATGAGCGCCACAGTGAGGCCGGCAGCGGCGCGCTCCTCCTCGAGCCGCGTGGGATCCAGCATCCAGGTGGGCGCGGGCCCCGGCGCGCGGCTCAGGCCGCAGCCCACCACCAAGTCGTACATCTCAATGCCAGCGTCGGCCAGGGCGAGCGCGGCGGCCGTGAGCGCGGCTGCCAGCGCCGAGCCACCGTCTTCCAGCAGCAGAGCTGACACCTCGAGCTGCGCACGTGGGTAGCGGCACAGGCGCACGGCCGGCTCCAGAGCCTCCTGCAGGGCCAACGCCAGCTCGCGTTCCTCGCCGCTACCCTGGGGAGGGCGGCGCCGGCGGCCCGCAAAGGGAGCGCGGCGAAAGTCACAGATGAGGCGTCCCCTCAGCGCGGCTGGAGCCTCGCCTCCTGCTCCCGCCGGGCCACCACCGCGCTCGCCGCCCTCGACCTGGCGCGGGCCGGACACAGCACACAGCACCTTAGTGCCTCCCGCCTCCAGGTAGGCCGAGCCCTTGGCCTGGCTCAGCAGCCCAGAGCGCGCGTACACGGGCCGCAGCCGAGTTGGGTCACGGGCGTCGGGCTCCTCGTCCTCGTCCGCCGCGTACAGCTGCGGCGGTTGCGACTCTTCGGGCCCGCGGATGCGGCGGTGGTCCCCGGGCATGGCGGCGCTTAGCTAGCTAGCCGCTTCCGCCGAGAGCCTTCGCGAGGGCTGTCGGGATAGCGACGAACGGCGCCACAGCGCCCCCTATCATCGCGGAGGGAGAACGGCGGGCGCTGCGCAGCTCACGTGCCGCTGCAAAGGACCTCTGGGGCTCCGCGGACGGATTCACCTGGGCGGGTCTGCGTTAAGTGGGACCTGAGCTGGCCTGGCTGACTTCTAGCCTCCCGGGCCAGGGTGGACGTAGGGCGTATGTTTGTTCCTTTCATTTGTGAAGACTGTATTTATTTTTATTTTAAAATTATTTGTGTGACTGTTTTATACGTTTCCCACTGCTTTGCCCAAGAGGGCAAGGACGTTTTTGTCTTGGTCACACCTGTCTTCTCAGTACCCTGGCTGGCATAAACGCTCGTTGAATGATTAGAATGACCTCTCTTCCAGCCTGTATTGCAAGCTGTCTCCCCGACGCTCCTCACTTGCCATGTTCTCCAATCAGGGCTGCCACGTCCACTGCCAACTCCACTGTCTGACAAGGTCGGCAGATGGGGGACAGATCTTCAAGGAAGTTTCTTTGGTCCAGGAGGACGTGGCATGAAGGGTTCTGCTCTATGATTGTTGTTCTTGTTCTTGGAATCTTGACCTTTTCTATGTTAATCATTGTTAATATCGCCAGTGTGATCCTAATTATTCAAGCTGACCAATCACTGAAAATTAATGAGACTTGGCAAGACCCAGGAAATACCACCCAGGGAGTGGCCTTTCTGGGAGGTAATGAAAATGGGTCGTGGAGTTCTTGAGAAAAATTGAACAATACCCTTGCTAAGAACTTGACGCAGGAAAATAGTACCTTGAGTACTTAAGAGATTTTGCAAGCCTTAGAAAAAATGTCCCTTGCCATTCCTATGAAGTCCCAACTACAGGGGATGTTGGCTAGGAGGGATCCCAGAATGAGATCTACTCTCTCTCCTAGAAAACTTCCCCAGACTATTCAGACTAGGTATGGGCCTGCTTATCTCGTAGGGGGCAGGCCCTGGTATCCCCCCAAGGGTAGGAGAGAGTTACAAGCATTACCAACCCCTACACGGCCTACTTTGCCCTATTTTGGAATATGGGATGAAAATAGGGTCAAGTAGGTCTCCAAAAATAGGAAGAATATAACAACTAACTCACTCCCCTAGGCTGAACGCTCAGGTAGGGTCAGAAGCCTGCCTGAGAAATACATGACAGCTCAAGAAAAGTTAATTAGCAAACAATGCATAGGTAGATAGCTCCAAAAACATGGCCTGAGGAGTTTAGGCGCCTACAGGAAGAAATAAGAGAATTAGAACCCTTAGCAAAGAAAGAAAAGGAAGAAGGCATAGACCCCTATACTAGACAAAAGGGGCCCAGAATCTACAGGCCAAAATATTTTCAGATCAAAGTGCTAGACAGCTAGAAACCACTGACCAAGAGCCGAAGACAAGGTGGTGACAAACCAAGAATTTAGAAGGGAAAGGGTTAGGTAACATAGTTCCTGGCCCTAGAAGGAAGTTAAGCGCTTTGCTAACCACGGGCTAGAAAAACAAGCTCATAATCAATCATATAAAAGCATTATAAAATTCCTCAATAAAGTCTTCAGCGCTTCACCTGCCTTGAGCTGTCGTTGCCTGATTTCCGCGCCGACTCCTGCCTTCACCTTGAGGGACCCCTAGACCCACTGTGGCTGGACCGCGGCACAGGGCTTCGGCCCCCTCCCTCAGCCTGTGATAGCTGGCTCTGCTGCTGCTCTCAGCAGACCTGCTTCTCCCCAAGCCCCCTCACGTCAGCTAGCCTGCTGTACCCAGGGGTTATGATATCACCTGAAGCCAGCAGAGGTACGCAGCACCTTTAACCTCCCAGCACACTAGTCTCCCAACCCAGGGGCCTTCACCAGTCTTGGGTGAACTGGTCCAGGGCCAGGTAGGGTCCCCGTGCTCACTGTCCATCTTTGGGGTCAAGAGCCATAGTATTTATTCTTCACCCAGGGACCCACCTGGTCTGTCACAAAGGGGGCATGGGGGTGAGGGGAGGTAGGGTAGGAACAGAAATCACATAGCATCAAGCATTATTGCACATGGTCCTTTTATTTTCTGCAGCAAAAATGATTCCTTCCCGCAGACCCAGAGCCTCAGTCTGGCAGAGAACTATTTACAGACATGAGCATGACAGTGACAAATAGTGATCCTGGGATAGTGGTTCTACACTGATGGGACAGAGGCGAAGGCTCCAGGCAGAAATGTAATGTGGGCACTGAGTCACAGGCTGGCACCCAAGAGAGTTCCAGTTACTGCTGTGTTGGAAAGACAGATGGGGCTATTTAAAGGTCCCAAGATTCAAATGTTCATGTGGCAGATGGAGAGCTCCTGGCTGGACACATACATCCAGGTTTGGGGAAGACACTTCCTCGTGGAAGCCACCCCTCCCCTTAATTCTTCACATCTCCTAGGCGGAGCTGGGCAAAGGACGTGGCCAGCTTCAGCGCCTCCTGCAGGCACCCCACGTTCTTGCCTGTGGCCTGAGCAGATACATCTTTGCCACCACCTTTGCCATCCATCAGGCCTGACACCTGCTGCACCCACTCACTGGCTTTCAAGCCCCGGTTGGCTGCATTCTGGAAGACACGAAGGTGATGTAGGCATCAGGACAGAAGATGGGACTGAGGGAGGTATGGAGAGGGGAGGGAAAAAGGATGGGAAAACCAGATAGATACCCACTCCTGCCCTGGGAGATGCTGCTGGAGGCTGAGACAGACCCTAAAGGGGTACCATGGTTAAGACAAGGCACCCTGAGTGACAAAGCCAGGTATCGGCCAGCACAGTTACACATCCACCAAGGAGAAGGCCTAAGGGGTGCTAGAGGTGACCAACAGGTGGGCAGGAGAAGGGTCATTTCTAACTGAGGCTGCACAAACATGGGGGGTTGGGCAAATAACCGTAAGAGCCGAGCTCCCTCATTAAAGCTGCAGACACCACTTCCCACTGGCATGGGGCTGCAGGGCCCAGAGCAAGGCTGCAGCCTGTTCTGACCTGGGGGACTTGACACAAGCACGTGATCTTGCCGGCCTCGTTATCCACTGTGAAGAGCATGGCAGCCGTCTGTGGGGAATGCGTCTTGAAGAGCTTCAAGGCTTCATTCAGGGCCTGTGGGAGAACCTGGCATCAGGCCACGGCCCTAGGGAAGGGGACCATGCTCTCCATAAGTGCAGTGAGTCTGCAGATCTCAGGTCTCCGAGCACTTCCTGAACCCCACCCCTGGCCCCTTTCCTGGAGCAGGTGCTGGTCCTAGGAGCCTGCACAGAAAGGGACCCAAGCACAGGGCCTGGCCCACACTCTGACTCTCTAAGGTTTGCATTCTATCCCAGGAGCCACAGTTCTCCAGCCACCAGGGCTCAGCCTCGCCCCACCCCCAGAGTGTGGGCCCTCAGGCGACCACTCTACTCAGAGCCACAAAGCTCAGACTTTAGCCACCAGAGGGCCAGCGAGAGAAGGAGACAAGCAGCAGAAGTGCGCAGAGGAGTGCCTGGAGCCCCAGCCCCTGGGTTGCCTTGGCTGATGCGCCACTCTCCATCTCCAGGATGACGAGGGGCTGGTTGGGGTTGCTGTCAATGAGCTGCTTTGTCTTCTCCAACACCTGCGAGGAAGGAAGTCCGGAAGAGAAGAGGTCTCAGGACCACAGCCCAGACTGCAACCCAGACAGCAGTCTACACAGACTTTGCTGGTAAAGCCCCTGGGGCCCCTGCCAGCCACCAGCACTGCCAGGACTCACCCGCTTCTGGACATCGGCTTTGCTAGCCCGGTCCAGGTCATCCATGATCTTCTTCAGGGATTTCAGACTCTCCCGGAATTCATCCTTCTGCCACTGGGGGATGACTGCGGTGGCCAGGGCCTGGAACCAGAACCAGAGGGCCACTCGGATATGAACCACAGGACCAGGATGTGAGGCTCCAGCCCAGTCCAGCCCACTCTTCTGGCTCTGAATACCAAAGTCCTCCCAATTAGTATCCAGAAAGAGAAAACAAAAAATAAGAAGGTACCCACTGGCCTTGAGACCAGTCACTTTACGAGTAATTACAGCAGTTTTAATGAGCAGGGCTGGAGAGGAAGAGGCAGAATAAAGAGCTGGGAGCCCTGTAAGTCCTGGTCCCTCACCAGGCAGTGAACACAGACTAGAAGGGCTTACTGGAAGTCCTGGAATAATAACAAACACCAGAAGGCCTGGAAACTGGACATCCACGGCACCTCCCTCAACTCCCCCAACAGCAGAGCCCACTCATGCTTGGGATGGGCTCCCCTGCTACTGGCAATGGGGGCAGCAGGCAGGTTCCAGGGGTCCGCAGGCTTGGATCCATGGACTCCCTATTGCAAGGCTGAATGGCAGCAGAAGTCAGTCCTAAGGCCCAGTGCACCGAGAACCAAGGCTTGAGGGTTCTTTCAGAACAGGGTGTGTCTGATGCATCAGGCCCAGGACCCAGCACTGAGCAGACCCTAAGGAAAGAGGGAAGCCACCCTACCTCACCGAGGTCAGCAACCTCCCTCTGCACGTCCTTGTTTGGCGCAGTCTGGGCCTTCACTTTGGCCTCCATGACACAGAGGGATTTCTTCAAGCTCTCTGCTTTCCTCAGGGCCTGGGAGGGGGAGAGTCAGGGGTGAAAACTCCAGGTTACTTTCAGCTTCACATACAACTTGGCCAACACTGATGAGAGGCTATGGAATGACACATCCCTAGGACACCAGAAGTTTCTCTTCCTTCAGGGAGCCTCTGTCCCCAAAAAAGGGGCACCTTCCTCCCATGCCTGGTCAGCAGAAAAGCTACACTAACTCAGCTTCAGGGTAACTGAGAACTCGTAAGTCAGGCGCATTCTCACCCCTCCAGGCTGCAGCACACTTCAGGCACAAGCAACAGTCCCCACCCCAAGCAGCTGTCCCCATCTGGAACTAGACACACACACCCAGGAAGCTGTGGCTGAGTGCTGGGGGCACTGGAAGCCACAACAAAACTACAGCGCACCCTCCGAGGCACAGACATGTTACTGAGTAGAAGGCAGGATTCATATACGCTGTAGAGACTAAAACCAAGGTAGCTACTGCACTAGTCTTCTGCACTAGTGGCTTTCTGCTGCCAGGTAGGCCTAACCGGAGGACATTTTGGGGGTGGCCCTGTTCTTCTGCTTCTGACTGCAGCAGCCACGTGACCATCTGTACTACACATCCGCAGATTAAGATCCTCTGGTTCAAATTAAGCCAGGAACCAGCCTGACCTGCTCACCTTCTGGGCTTCGGCACCCGTGACCGCCACTATCCTCCGGATGCCCTTGGCAATAGCTTCTTCGCTCACAATCACAAAAGCTCCTGCATGACTTGAATTCCGCAGGTGCCTGAGGGTGGAACACAAAGTCTGTGGTCAGGAGGAAGCGCAGGCACCATGGTCCCCGCTGCACCCCCTGGCTATGGCCCTGGGCCCTCCCAGGTAGCTGCTTCCAGCGAAGCTCCCACGGCGGGCAGTGAGAAAAGGCCCTTCGTGTCTGAGAGAATTTCTGGATCTAGCTCCGGCCCTGAAGGGGACGGGAAGGCCTGGGGCTGACAGCAGTGACGCTGAGCAAGACACCACCTTTCTGAGCCTCCGTTTTCTCACATACAAATGGGAGTTATGCTCCCTCACCCACTTGATTTCTGGGCTGTTGCAAAAATCAAATGAGATGAAATGAACGTGTGTGCAGTCCCTAATACCCAACACAACATCGCTGCTGGCGGGCTCTACGTTCATTCATGTTTGGGGCTCTCTCTGGTGGAACTAAGTATACTCTTCTATCCCAGCTCACTAGCCGAGAACACTGGAGAGAACCTTTGAAGTCTTACCACAACCCCTTGAACAGACAGGTTTTGTTCCCCAGTTGCTCAGAGAATCTCAAATGTTCACTGCCTCTCAGCCACTCTGTGAGGGTGAGGGTGGCAGAGGGCCATCGGAAGCTGTGCTCTGTGCTCTGAAGAGTGTGTGCACAGCGTCGAGGCAGCAGTAGGCCTGGAACCTAGTCCCCAGGTCCCCACCCCGCCCTCCACACGCCCTCCTGTTCCCTGCCTTCCTGAGACCTGGGGGAGGCCCTGGATGGGCTCATTGTGGCCCTAAAATTTTTACCAGGCTTCTTTTAGAAGCAGGAATTTTCCAGGCCACCATACCATCCCAGAGGACCCATGGAGGTCCCAAGTGCCATGGAGGAATTCAGGTTGGCAGAAATCAGTGGCCGTCCCAAGCCAGACTGAGCTGGGCCTACCGTGGGGCCTGAGCTGGGCCTACCGTGGGGCCTGACCTGGGCGCTGGGACCGGGGCTCGTTGCTCAGATGCTGTTCAAGCTGGCAAAGGGAGTCAAGTGAGGCCCCAAGAAGAGAAAGGGGCCGGGACCAGATCCAGAGCTCGACAAGCACTCCATGGCCTCGCTGAATCCTGAATTCCCAGGCCAAGGATCCCAACGCTCGCTGGGACACGCTCAGACACTTGTGTGGTGAGTGCTTCCTTCTCCTAGGAAGGTTTCGTCACAAGCCCAGGGCTTGTTTTCCTCAGACACGAGCACTAGGACGTGAAGGTTCCTGGGAATGCTGTTTGCTAACCGCGTTTCTGAGGACGTTTCAACTTCAAGATAA
>PVKM010023032.1:0-21405 GCA_004027735.1 Carollia perspicillata | reverse complement strand
TTTTGTCTCCTAATAGTTTTACACCACTGAGGAAATGTTGTATACTTGTGAAATTTAATAATTTTAATAATTGTTCTGCACCTCCTACTTAAGCAATTCAAAATCAGAAAACAGTATCAGGAAAAACTTCATATACAAACTGAAGAGAAGGAATCATCAACATGAGACTCTAATCTAAAACCCTTTCTTTAACATTAAGCCACATGCCACATGGTGCCTACAATGGTGCCACACCACTACCTATGTCACGGACCATACACAGTAGAAAAGTACAACTTAGCATGGCAGGAAAACAATGCCAACTTCGAAACTGTGAATTCCTCCTTGGCTGGTGTGGCTCAGTGGACTGAGAGCCGGCCTGTGAACCAAAAGACTACCAGTTGCATTCCTATTCAAGGCAGGTGCCTGGGTTGGGGGCCAGGTCCCTGGTTGGGGGGGTCTGGCAACCAATCAATGTATCTCTCACACAATGTTTCTCTCTAAAAAGCAAAATAAATAAAGTCTTATAAAAAAGAAGAAAGCTGTGAATTTCATAAAACTGTAATAGGCCTACCTACTCATAACAGAATCATAAAGCCAACTATGTTTCCCAGTGATTATCTCTAGGCAGTGAGAACAGAGATAGGATTAGGGCTTTTTCCTTTACACTTTGCATTTTCCTATACTGTTAAAATTTCTAATGTTGAACATGTATTACTCTTTTTATTTTAAAAAATGCTGGTAAAAATGGCAATGACTAGAATAATTTTTTAAACATTTTATTTATTTATCTTTAGAGGGGAAGGGAAGGAGAGAGGGAGAGATATATCAATGTATGGTTGCCTCTCGTGGGTCCCCACTGGGAACTGGCCTGCAACCCAGGCATGTGCCCTGACTGGGAATCGAACTGCGATCGTTTGGTTCGCAGGCCCGCACTCAATCCACTGAGCTACGCCAGCCAGGGCTTGACTAGAATAATTTAATTATTTTAAAGCCAACTATATGTATGCTCTTTGTCCATAATAAGTTTTTTTTAATTACTAAGGGTTATAAGGAAATTTAGTCGGTGTTAAATAAAAGCAGAGTACAGCCCTGCCTGAGTGTCTCAATGGATGGGAGCGTGGTCCCACACACCGAAAGGCTGAGGGTTTAATTTCGGGTCAGGGCACATACTTAGGTTGCAGGTTCAATTTGGGGTGTATACGGGAGGCAACCAATCAATATTTTTCACATCGATGTTCTCCTCTCTCTCCCCACCCCCAACTTCCTCTCTCTAAAATAAATAAATACACACACACAGAGGTCCAGCACAAATAACGCCCCCCTTTTATTACAAAATTATAAACATGTAATTCTATAACATAACAATATCACACTCAAGCACATCATATGACATTTTAGGTGAAATGCTCAAATTAAAACTATCAATTATTACACCCATATTATTACCGTACCAACCACTCTCAAGCAGGTGTTATTTCTGCCAGACCCTATATTTACCCCTCTTCGGGGGAAGATCTAAAAAAATAAAAGAGCCCTGTATATTCCTCAAAAACAACTACAATGCCCATCTTCATTTAAATATCTAATAGCAGGGAAAGGATATTTTTTCAAAAGCAAATTATATTTCTATAGGGAGCAAGAAAAGGAGGGTCACCACCCTAACACTCCACTTTTCAACTGTCTTCTCTGCACTAGGTAGAAAATCACATTTCACAAGACTGACTCCTATGACATTCTTATATCACAATCACGTCTGTATGTCTTAAGAGTATATATCTCATGTTTGTGTCCCGAGTTACACGAGACAAGAATGTTAATCCCAGACTCCATACAGAGTGCACACTGCCAATATGTCCTAAACAACATGAACAAGTACACCCAGGAGACCTCAAATTAATCACATGACTCTAATCATGCGAAGGACCAATAGCAAGCCATTTTCCCCCACAGGGTGTTACTTTCTGTCCTGCAGATAAAACAGCAGGCTCCAAAGAGCACAAGTGATCCCCAAGGAGCCAGGAAAAACAAAGTCAGAGCAGGACAGCTGACGATCTCATGGACTCGTCACAGACATGACACACTGCATACTCCCTGCAGGTGAAAATAAGCCAGCCTAAGCCTCTCCTCACACCAAGTTAACATAATAATTACCGATTTGATCAGGATACCTGGCTGTTTTTTGGGCTAATAAACGAGGAATTTTCCGAGGTACAGACCCAAAATCAATAGCAATCAGTGATCTTCTTTACACACCCCACACACACCCCCTCCACCCCCCAACCCTCCCAGCACCCCAACTCCCGCTGCACAACAGCGTCTTGCCAGTGGGCGCGCCTGCCTTTCCAACCTAGAGAAGGCAGCGACAGCCGTCCCAGAGATCGATGTGAAGGAGGAATGGGCATAACGCACTAGATTCATGCGGGAAGGGTGCCGTGCTCCCACGTTTCAAAGAGGCAGATTAGAATACTTCATCCAGAGATGAGCCTATATAAAGACAGGCCTGCTCAGGACCAAGAGAGGAACAGAATCAAATACTAAACTCCCATCTGAGTTGGGTGTCGTGTTAGGGTGCTGGCCAAAGCAAACTAAACTGACGTGGCTCCTGATTCCCCTAAGGGAAGGACAGAATAAAAAGAAAGTGTAAGTAGGTAAAACGAATGATGAAACACAAAGTACCTGAAGAGCAGAGCGGAGCGAATGGAAAACAAACTAGCATTACTAGCATCATCTTAACAGGTTCCAGATGTATACCCTGCAAACACAATTCCACCCCACACATTAAGGACAGCTGAAAGAAACTTTTACAAGGAACACCAGGAGTCCTGGACAAAAATATTTACAGCATGACTGTTTATGTTAACAAACAGGAAACCCAAATGTTCATCAAAAGGAGAATTATGACACATTCATACAGTGAAATTCTATCCATTGGTGAAAATACTTAAACTACAGTTAGCATAAAACGGTGGTGATTCTCACAAACCTAATGTTAAGTTTAAAAAAAAAACACTAAAATAGGTCACAGAACACATAGAGTATAAGAGCATTTACATAAACTTCAAACACATTCAAAGTTTAAAAACCTTGGATAGAGATGCACCCATATAGTAAAGCTAGTTTTCAAAGACAAGGGAAATGATAAACACACAATTCAGGATAATGTTTACCTTTGTGGGGGAAGTAGGGAATGTGGTTGGGAAGGGGCACCCTGAGGGCTTCATCATAATTGGTAATGCTCTATTTCTTAGGCTGAGCCAAGGCCAGAGATGTACTTCTCATCCTTTTTTAATAGTCTATCTAGGACATATACATATAGACAAAATTTTGTATGCATGAAATAACTCGAAATAAAGGGGAGGGAGAAAAATACAGCTGAGGGTGGAACCACAGAGTGCTCCCTCTCCCCTCACTTACACAGCCATCTGCCCAAGGCTGGGCTAACAGTAAAAAGTGAGCCCAAGACTCCAGGGCCGACAAAAAGATCACCTCCAGGCACCTCTCTGCACTTGCTGGGCAACACCTGCTCCAGCGTCTATTCCAGAGGAAACTGCACGACTGCACACGGCCCCACAAGAGTTGTAGAGCGACTGCCTTGCCAATACAGAAACAGAAAATGTCCCAAACTCGGGCAAATTTTACCAATGGAAGGGAAGTCCCCAGTTGGTTCCAACAAACAGGAATGGACTGGATTTAGGAGCAAGGCGGTAATTTTATGTAGCCCTACAGGGCTGGGAGAATTTGTGACCAGTTACTGGAGGGGGAAGGAGGGGATGAAAAATACAGTTGAAGACACACTAAATAGGACTTTTACAAGACCGTAGAGGCGGGGGCAGAATGTGTGTAATTTGAAGTTCAAATGAACATGTGTACTGACAACTAACTAGAGGCCCCTAGGGTTAATATATGGGCTTTCCCTGGCAGAAGGTGACAGATGACTTTGGCACAGGCTGAGTATATTGGGAAATAATAATATCAAAAGAGATCTATACCACATCTATGTAACGTATGTAGAGTCCACGGGCACCAGCAAGGCAGGGGGAAAAGCCTGATTTATGCGGGGAAACTGTCAGAAAGTCCGGATTCGGTCAGAGCAAGGAAAGGAAGGCCCAGGGCTTGAAAATCCTGAAGGCCCCACTTTGGGAGGGAAGAGGGTGGTCCCGGCCCGACACAGAAGGTGCGGCTGCCAGGAGAGGGCGGGGTCTCCGCGGGAGGAGTCTCCGGAGGCCAGGCAAGGGCCAGGCCGGGCAGCGAGGCAGCCAGCGGGAGTGTAGAGAGGGGGTGTCTAGAAGGGGCGTCCCCTTGGGCGATGGGACAGAGAGGAATGGGGGGCGGGGGCCTATCACAGCCCTGGCCCAAGGGCCCGGTCCCCTCGCCTACTCTCACCTGGGCACGCAGCTGGACGAGCTCCGGTCCACCTCCCAGGTAGCGTACAGGTTCATCTGCACCGGGGCAGGGGTGCGGCCTGGCCCCGGGCCGCCGGGAGGCACAGAGCCCGAGGCCACCGCGACGGCCATGGAGGTGGAGGTGGAGGAGGACGAGGAGGAAGCGGCTGCCGCCGAGGTGGACGAGGACGATGAGGTGGCCTGGGCCAGCTTGGGGGGCGTTGGCTGCTGAGGCGTTGGCTGCTGCGGTGCTGGCTGCTGCTGCGGAGACTGGGCGACCCCAGAGCCCCGCTGGCCGCTGCCACCCCCGGCGCCTCCAGGACCACCGCCCACCCCTCCGCGTTCCGCCATGGCCCTGGCGGGGGTGAGGGGGTTACGGGAATCGAGGAGACGCCAAGAGGACGCCCAGGTTTTTCCCCCAGCGGCAGCGGCAGCGGGGGCTCGACTGATCTCCTCAGCCCGCCCGCCTGAGCGCGCGAGCGAGCGAGCGAGAAGCTGCACGCAGGCGCGGGGCCTCACGGCGCGCAGTCCTCGCGCCCGCCTGCCGCTGCCTGTTGCGGCTCGCGCCGCCGAGACACTGAGTGGGCGTGTCCGGGGAGGGGGCGGAGAGCCCTGCCTGCACCCGCCCCACCCAGCGCTGAGGGGCGGGCCCGGGCTCTTGCCTCCCAGCTGGTCGGTGGGCTCGCGCTCGTCACTCGATAGGTAAGGAGTCTGCTGCTTGCACACGCAGCCAGACCTCTCCTCAAATTCACAGCATGAGCGCACAGCCAGCCGGTGCAGTCCTCCCCTCCCTCATTGTCCTCCCAGCCACAGTAGCCAGGCCAGCGGAAACCCCGCTTTTCCGGGGCGCGGCCGCAGCCCAAGGAAGGGGGGCTGCCGCGAGAGCGCGCCTCGGCCCCCTCGGGTCTGCAGAGGACGGGCAAAACCCACTGCCGCTCCTAGCCCGCTTTCCGGCGGGCAGACCTGGCACCCAGCCCGGCTGCCCTCGGGCTTCATCAAGACCAGCGAAGGGAGTGAAGACCCAGCGGCCAGGCACCCAAGGGCCGTTAAGTTTCCGCTCCTGCTTCACTCTAGTGTAGGAATGGGGAGCTCAGGGACCTAGAGTACAGAAGGCCCTTGGCACGGGTGAATTAAAAAGCTAAGCTCTGGCCCTCCTAGAACCAACCCTTTTCTGTCTCTACAGCCCCACTCCCAAAGAACCATTTCAGAGGCCCAAAGCCATTCACCCCTGCCCTCAATTTCTTCCTCTTGGAATGTTTTTATCTACTTAGAAAATACCTAAAATTCTATTCCCGCAAAGCCTTGCTCAACGGGCACGTCCTCCATGGGACTTCCCACACTCCGTTCCAGAAACCATCTTGAAGCCTCCTGCGCACAGGCACCTCTGTTGGTGCGCTTCCAACACCCGTGGTACAGCAGCAGTAGGAGACATCTCCTAGCACTCTGCAAATGCCTCCTAACCCACAAAGCAAGCCCCCACGATCAAAACCACCCATGGATCACATGGATTCCGGACAGTCTAGATTTTGAGCTTTCTCTGCGCAGTAAGGATTTGGACTCCTCTGACCACAAGGTCTATTAGAAAGACCTGACCTGGCCTACTTCCCAAGCCCACTTTACTTCCTCAGCCCAGCCCAGGCGCTAAGCTGGCTATTTTTAGCCCCCAAGGACAAAGTAGTAAGGTCAAACCAGACTTTCAGGTACTTCCCCCAGAGCCTTCTGACAAAGACAGGCCATGGTAAAACACAATTTCTGCATGGTTTGGGCTTCATCACCAGTCTCGACCACACCATCTGATCCAGGTGCATGCCCCTGGTCACTGGGGCAGCCCTGAAGGTGTAGAAAAAGGCTGTTTTAGTCCTTTTGCAGGAGGGGACTAAAAGGAGACAAAGGAGGGTCAGGAGTGTTACATATTCATCTCTTTCCTTGGGAAACAGCTTTATTTACAAAACAGGTCTAAAATAAGAACATGAAATGACAAGCCCTTGGGAATGTGGGAGAGCTGGCTCTTGGGAACCCATGTGTGAAGCCCAGGCATCCAGACAGGGGTCTAAAGGAGGGCTGGGGTGTGACAGGGACCTAAAATTTGAACTCCTTGTATTTCTTGCTGCCCCCACGGCTGTCCTGGGGCTGAGCTTTCCGTTTCTTTTGCTAAAGGAGAGAAAGAGAAACAGGTTACAACAAGTTAAACAACCCGCTGATCCCCCAAACAAGGGTGGGCAGGCTGACACGGCCACACATACACGTCTGTGGAAAAAGTGCTGAAACTGGATTCTCGGACTTGGATGAGTTCCTTCCCCTCCCTGTGCCTGTTTCATCAGTCTTAAGGAGGGCAGCCCACCAGACCATTTCTAAGGTTTCAGCACCAAGGAAGCTCAGGGCAGCAGGCCCTGAGTTCCCTCACTCTCCCACCAGAGGACACCACTCCACTGAAAAAGGAGTCCCAGTCCCAGAGTCCCAGTCCCAGTCCCAGTCCGAGGTTTTGCTATGAGCTCCTACCTTCTGTTTGGCAGCATGCTCAGCCACCATGTCACTAAAGTCTTCCTTCTCCACTTGTGCCTGCTGCTCCCGTACATGCTCCTCATACTTCTGGGTCATGGCCATGGGGTCCAGTTCCAACTCTTCAGGTGCCAGAGCCACTTCCACACCTTGCAGCTCAGGGGCCGGGCCCTTCCGGCTCATAACCTACAAAGGGGATCAGAGCCTTGTCATTTCCAAAGAGAGGCTCAGAAGCCCCAGCTTCTGCCCTCTATCCAGTCCTCAAAAGCAGCGTCCACCGAGTGCTCACCGTGGACATGTCGTAGATGTGGGTCGATCCCATTATGGCTCCCCCAACGGTGGCCGTTCTCTTCTCTGGCAGCACAGTGAACAGCTGGGGCGTCTCACTTCTGCAAAGAACAAAGGGGTCGAGACCAAAATGAAAGGGCAGCAAAAGGACACAAACACTTCCACCCAGCACCCAGCTGGAGAGATCCCGAGACACAGGGGGGAAAATGATGCCCAAGTTGCCTCTGCAGGTCATGGGAACCCAAGAGAAGCAAGAAGTGGCTTGGTGCTGACTGCGGGGGACACAGCCTGGAAGGAGTACAGAGACCGAGTGAAGGGACCCCCTGAGCCAAGTTGAGGTTATCGGAGACCAAGACTATACCACGTGCAAACAAGGGCTAAGGGTCAGAGGCTGAAAGTTTCCAAAAGATCTCGGGTACAGAGAAGCTAGGAGAAGAGAAGAGGCTACAGCAGTTCCTGCCCAATGCTGTGCCTGGAGTTTTAACACACAGAAAGAACTCAAACTTCCAGCCCTTCCACGGGTGCAAGCACACCCACAGCCAATCTCACCAGCTACTCAAAGGATTCCATTTGAAACACAAGAGCAAATCGACCAATGTCAACCCAGACATGGCTTCATCCCCACCTCTTCCCCTGGAAAAGGTGACAATCTTCTCTCACACAGCAGCCACAGCAAACGCCTTAAAACGGAATTCAGATGCTGTCTTTCCTTTGCTCAAAACCCAGTGAGGCTTTTGATCACAATTTGAATAAAGTTCATACTCTTTACCATGCTCTAAAGGGTTCACGTCTGACCCCTTCCCTAATTCCTGCTCACCACACTCAGCCACAGTACCCTTCTTTCTTTTTCTTTCTCAAATATGCAAAACTTAAGACTTCTGCTTCCTGACAAGGTGCACCAGGGACTAGATGTACCCTCCCACCTAAAACAATGAAAAAAGGGGGCAAAATAGATGTAAGTTTCTTAATACTATCCAGAAAGTGGTGTAACAGTGGTTTCCAAGCCCCTGTTACACTGTCCTTCAATGAGACAATGAAGGACAGTGATTCCTGAGAGACAAGTAACGAATGAAGTGAGTCCTTCAATTGCCCGGCCTACTGCATGGAGAGTCTGCAGAACATAGAACAAGGAGAAGTAACCCATGTAGAAGTCGAAGGACTCCACGAGTTGAAGAGATAAAGCTAAAAGTGCAAGGAGACCAGGGAGCTAGAGACCACAGGACAGGGTACCAGAGAAGAGAAAGCAGGCCAGAGACTCAAGAACTCAAGACACCTGCAGAAGGTCCCCCTCAGGCACTCAGGTAAGCACTGCACGTGAGGAAAGTACCCGGGCCAGGGAGACAACCACCTGAAAGGACTGGTGCTAACAGTACCTGCCGCTTACTCGGGACTGGGAATAGCGCCTCGTCCCACCAGGCAGACAGAAAAACCGCCTGGTTAACCAGGCAATGGGTAGAGCACACAGAGTACCCTGTGCCTCAGTAATGCAGGGACTGCCTCAGTCCCACCGACCGAACCCGAAGACAGGACCTGAAAGAATCAAACCGTTTCCAAGTACGGTCAAACCCTGGTTCTCAAATGTCTTGGTTCTCGAACAATTCAGTTCTCAACCAAGTTGTTCACAGAAAAAAAAGTCTCAGTTGTCTAAAAAAACTTCAGGTCTTGACTCTCTTCCCGACAACCCTTTCATGTTGATACCTGTGTGATCAGTCATGCGTCTCTCAGGCAACAAAAGACATGTGGTTTTTGAACCCATTGCTTGTCAAAGTTTTCCGGAACGCATTAAGTCGAGAACTGAGGTTCCACTGTATCCCTGAACAAAGCTAAAGATTTACAGGAATACGAAAGTATCCTGGATCTAACAAGGTACATTTTACAAAGTCTAGCATCCAATCAAAAACGGACAGACATGCAAGGAAGCAGGAAAATCCAATCCTTAATGAGAAAAATAATCAGTTTAAATCAACCCAGAACTGGCACAGATGTTGGCATTTAGCAAGCAAGTACATTACAATCTTTCTTTTTAAAAAACTTTATTTATTTATTTTTAGAGAGAGGGGAAGGGAAGGAGAAAGAGAGATAGAGAAACATCAAAGTGTGGTTGCCTCTTGCATACCCCGCACTGGGGACCTGCCCTGCAACCCAGGCATGTGCCCTGGCTGGGAACTGAACCAGCAACCCTTTGGTTTGTCGACCGGCCCTCAATCTATTGAGCCACACCAGCCAGGGCTATAATGTTATAGCTACATTCCATTTGTTCAAAAGTTAAGAAAGAGACACAGAAGATATGAAAGACCCAGATCTGCCTTGGCTAGGTGGCTCAGTTGGTTGGAGCATCGTTCCATACAAACAAAATGTTACAGGTTCGATCCCCATTCAAGGCACATACCTAGGTTGTGAATTTGGTCCCTGGTCAGGGTGCAAACAGGAGGCAACCAATCAATGTTTCTCTCTCACACTGATGTTTCTCTCCCTCCCTAAAAACCAATAAACATATCCTCAAGTGAGGATTGGGAAAAAAACAAAGTCCCAAATCACACTACTAGAGATAAAAACTATAATGGATATAATTAAGTGTCAGATTAGAAACTGCAGAAAAGAAACAGAAATTTTCTAAAACGTAATACAAAGACAAAAAATATATTTTAAAAATGAAGAGCATCAGTGAAAAGTGGAACAACTTTTAGAGATCTAATAGATGCATAATTGCGGTTCCCAAAAGAGATGAGAAAGGGAACAAAAAAAATATTTAGAAAAATGGCTAAAATTTTTCAAAAATTAATAAAAACTATAAACCCAGACTCAAGATGCTTAACAAACCCCAAAGAAACTTGAAGAAAACCACACAATACACTGCCCTGCAGCACACAGCATAATCGAATTGTTCAGAACAGGGAGAAAATCTTAAAAGCAGCCAGAGAAAAGTAACACATGTACAGAGGAACAAAAGAAGGGTGAAGACAACAGACTTCTCATCAGAAACAGTAGAAGAAAGAAGACAACAGAACATCTTTAAGCTACTTGGAAGAAAAAGAACAGTCTAGAATCTTATACCTGACACAAATCTTTCAACAAGGCAGGCCAAATGAAGGCCTTTTTTAGACAGCAAGAGCTGAAAGAATTCATGGCCAGCAGTCTCACAAGAAAAGACTGAAGGAATACTCTGAGACAGAAGGAAAATGATACCAGATATCAACCTAGATACACAAGAAGAAAAGGAAGAACACTTGGTAACGACATAGGTTAATATACGACTCTTATTACTTAACTCTCTCTAAAAGATAACTGACCACTGAAACAAAACTAATAATCATGGCGAGTAGGATTTCTAACATGTACAAGTAAAATGTATGACAAAGTCAGGAGGGAAGAAATGCAAATACACTTTTGTAAAGTTCTTAATGCTACCCAGAAGTGGTGTAACACTATCTGAAGGCAGACTGTGGTAAAGACAGGTATTCCAAACCCTAAGGCACCCACTAAAATAATAAAACAAAGACTTACAGTCACTAAGTCAAAATAGGAGATAAAATGGAATCATAAAAAATGTTCAATTAGGCCCTGGCTGGTGCAGCTCAGTGGATTGAGTGATGGCCTGCAAACCAAAGGGTCACTGGTTTGATTCCCAGTCAGGGCACGTGCCTGGGTTGCAGGCCAGGTTCCCAATGGGGGGCACACAAGAGGCAACCACACACTGATATTTCTCTCTCTCTCTTTCTCCTTCCCTTCCCCCTCTCTAAAAATAAATAAAAATAAAAATTTTTAAAAAGTTCAATTAATCCAAAAAATAGGAAAACAGGGAACAAAGAACAGATCATTTCATGACAAAAAGGATCAATTCATTCAGACGTAACAATCCCACGTGCTTACATACCTAATGACAAGAGCTTCAGAAGCGCGACTATGCAAAATCTGTGTGTTAGGGCCTACACGCTGTTTGCACTCCCAGTTCCTCCGTCCCCGATCATCCTGTGACTGGCCCTTTCCTAACTTTCGGCTCTCGGCTCAAATGCCGCCTCCTCAGTGGGGCCTCCCCAAAGGCCTCCCACCACCCAGCCCCCCTACACCCCACTACGCAGTTTCTCAGCTTCACCATCCTGTCTACGTCGGAAACGATCTTGTTCTCCGATGACGTCATCTGCCCTGTCTGTTCCACTGCTGACTCCCCTCTGCCCGGAGCAGTGCCCAGCAGAGGTGCAGTTCAGTAACTGTGTGTACATGGGGGCAAGCAGCAACAAACATCGGCCAGCCAACCTAGATGCTGAAGGGAGGAGAAAAGCCTTCCCTCTCGGTCTGCTGGTTTCCTCACCCATCCATTGCCTCCTCGATCTTCTTCTTCCTCAGCTCAATGAGTTCAGGGGTCTCCATTCCCGCTGGCACTGAGGAGAATCCTCCAGGAGTGATGAGGCCACTGTGGAGAGAGGAACAAGCCTTGGAGTAAAGAGAAGGTCCCCAAAGACAGACAGACCAGTTCAGAGAGGCAAACTCTGCTTCCCCACCTGTCTGCAGGAGTAATAAAGCCTGTTTCATCTGGCTTGTCTTCATCACTTTCCTCCTCTTCCTCTTCTTCTGAAGACTCTTCATCAGAGGGCTCCAGCTCCCCCCAAGGGGTTCGATCAATCTCTTCTTCTTCAGTCTTGGTCTGAAAGAGATCACTCATTCATTTAACAAACGTTCACTACCTATCCCATGTCAAGCTGTTGTAAAGGGAAACTGATACCGAGAGGAACAAACCACCTCTGCACAGAGGGAGCTCAGATTCCAGTAGGGGTTTGCACCTGCACTGCAGCTCAGGAAAATGCATGCCCTTCTTCTGACTTTGAAAACTCACAACACCCAGCTCACTGGTAATGAAGCTATAAACCAGGGATGTCCAAACTGTGGCCCGTGGGCTGCATGAGGCCCAGGATGGCTATGAATGTGGCCCAACACAAAATTGTAAGTTTACTTAAAACATTGAGAATTTTTTGTGATTACACATTACAGAAAATTTAACGTGTCACAATGTATTTATTGTGTGGCCCAAGACAACTCTTCTTCTTCCAGTGCAGCCAGACACGCCCAAAGGTCAGACACCCCTGCTATAACCAACTTTCTCTAAAACTTCATGACCTTAAGTAAGGCCAAGCTGGCCAGCCATGGCCCACACCTGGAATTCGGCCGCATTGGTTCCAAACACGTCCCCGTAGAGTGGCTTCCCTGTCTCATCCACCGGGGGTTTGCCCCAGCCACCAGCGTGGTACCCAAAGGAACAGCTCTGCAGGAGAGGAAACGCAAGTCAGTTCTAGTCTGAAGCTCCTCGACTGGCGCTTCAGGCCTAGCAAAAAGCCACGCTCCGAAGTACAGGAAATAACCCTCAGGAACTCTGGAAATGATGATTTCAGAGACGAGTTACATGTAAAAAGGCAGCATGAAGCAAAAGTAATCGTCAACAAAAATCTGGAGGAAACAGGACAGGGAGATGAGTGACAGAAAGTATGTGAATAACTTCAGCTTTTATGGCAGCCCGTACTGTCTAAAACTGAAACGTTCATTAAAAAACATGACTCCCGCTCCTTCCTGATAGTTTCCTAACTTTTGAAAAGCCTTTAGAGTATATTTCTCTTAAGAAATTCTGCCCTGGCTGCTCTGGCTCAATGGACTGAGTGCCTGACCTGCAAACCAAAGGGTAGCCAGTTCAATTCCCAGCCAGGGCACAGGCCTGGGTTGCAGGCCAGGCCCTCGTAGCGGGCACCTGAGAGGCAGCCACACTTTGATGTTTCTCTCCCTCTTTCTCCTTCCCTTTCACTCTAAAAATAAAATACCAAAAAAAAAAATTCTGAAGCTGAACAATTACTTCTTTTTCACTTCAATGACTTTGTTGTGTTAATTTTTTTTAATTTAATTGTTTTTTTTTAAATTTTACGTATCGATTTTAGACAGCGAGGGAGGGAGGGCGGGAGAGAGAGATACATCAGCTTGTTGTCGCACTTATCTGTGCATTCATTAGCTGCCTCCTACATGTGCCCTGACTGAGTATCAAAACTGCAATCTTGGTGAATCAGGACAGTGCTCCAGCCAATTGAGCCACCCGGCCAAGGCAATGGTTTTTTTCCTTTTGAAATAAAAATGAACTTAATACCATTCCTGACATAAAATTATTTCTGTATCCATCCACATACATACCAGAGAGATAGCTGGAAACACATTCACCAAATGTTAAGTCCAGTTATTTCTGAGGGATAAAATTGTGATTTGTTTTCACCTTTGTACTTCTCGGTTCTAATTATTTTAAATGAGCATGTCAGGTTTTTTTAAATAACAAAACCCATCCTTTCTTCTTCTTTTTTTTTTAATAAATACACATGGTGGAATGAGAGAAAAAAACCTCACTCTACTTAAGAGCAGAGGCCGCTCAGAATGAAAGAAAGGAGAGTGCTCACCTCAGGGATGGGTGAGTTCAGCCCAGGGATCTTCAAGTTCGGGTACGACGGGGGTGGTCCGTATCGCTGCATGGCGATCAGCCATGGGGGAGGGACTTTGTGGGCATTCTGCAGGAAAGAGGGAACGAAACACCGTCTGCCCGACCCTACTGCTTTGTCTCCCTTCCACTCCAATTCCCGCCCTCTCCTCTGTGTCCTGTCGGGTGACTGGCACTCACTGGCCCCACTGGCATCCCCAAGGAAATCCTTAGCTCATCGGACAGATCTCCTGGCTTCTTCTCCTTCAGTCGAGTCTCAAACTCCTTCCCCTGGGGAAAAAGCAGGGCAAGCTGTATTGTGAGCACCAGACACACACTGGGGACTCAATGGCAAGAGGACGTGCAGACAAAGATGAGAAGTCCCAGCCCCCACCAGACACACAGCCCCTCTGAGGGCTGCCGCGTTCCCACTCCGGCTCTCTCACGCCGTTCCCTGGCTGGCACAGTGGAAGGGATAAAGGCTAGGAAGGGGGGGATCTGAGAAGCAAGACTCCCAGTCCTCTAACTGGTCCACTGGGAGGTGATGGGCAAATTCCGGGCTGCTTTCTCATCTGTGAAATGAGGGCACTGGACCAGATGATTGCCAAGGTCCTCCCACCTCTAAGAATTCCAGGATAAAATAGTGATTAATAGTTTAAGGATCAAAAAAAGTTTTCTCGCCCTGGCTGGTGTAGCTCAGTGGATTGAGCACAGGCCTGAGAAGCAAAGGATTGCGGTTCGATTCCCAGTCAGGGTGCATGCCTGGGTTGCAGGCCAGGTCCCCTAGTAGGGGACACATGAGAGGCAACCACACATTGATGTTTCTCTCCCACTCTTTCTCCTTCCCTTCCCCTCTCTCTAAAAAATAAATTAATATTTTTTTTAAAAAATGAAAAGTTTTCTCCCTCCCCCAACATTAAGTGTTTTCCAAAAGGATCTATCTGCCTCTGTACCTAAAGCACCCACCATTAACAAACATCACCTCAAAGACATGGTCTGCACCTCTCCAAAAACCCGCCTCATCAGATTTCAAATCCCGTCCCACTCGGGGAGACTTAGTGGACAACTCTGAGGTGGCCCCTGTGCCAGCTCCAAAAGCCCTTCAGACCAGGAGTTACGGAGCCACGACCGAAGGCCCAGCCTTGCCGCCTCCGCCCTGTCTCCCCTCCCAAGCCTCCCGAACCTCATAGTACAGGTCCCCGTGGATGGTCAGCTTTGGCTTGGTCTGCCATTTGAAGAAGGCGTCGTGCAGCTTCTGGTAGTCAATGTCGATCTTCCCCATCTTGGGCCGAACCTTCTCTCGCATTTTCGACTTCATGGTCTTCTGTTCTTCCTGTGGAGAAGGGCACAAAAGGCATCAGCAAGTTCACCTCTTAGTAGGTCTGGCTCTCGTTCCCAGAAGAGCTGAAATGAAACCTCATTTATCTCATTCAGCAAGTCACCCAAATCCTTCCTGCTCCAACCCTCAAAATAACAGAATCCGTGCTGAACAAACTATGTGCATCCTATGAACCAAACTCATGATGCCTCCGAGAGACCTGGCGGACGAGCACCTAACTGGGAGGCAAAGGTTTCACCTGGTACTTCAGTACCTCCTGAGTTTTTGCAGGACATGCAACTGCTGCCTACTCAAAGCGAAGTATTTAATTAAAACTTTTAAATTTAAGAAGTCACACAACCACCACGAATCTCTAGCCACAAAGTGTATCGCACTCATGCTGGAGGCAGATACAGACAAAGTCAAAAGCAACCGGCAGAGAAGGGAGGCGCTGGCCAAGCGCAGGCACAGGGGATGAGAAGACGAGGGGGAAACTGGAGCCACTCAGAACCAGACGTCCCCGGGAGGGGACGGGAGAGCTAGCTCTGAGCACCAAGGTGAGGACCGACCCTCCTGCCACTGTATGTGTCACATACAGTGCTGACTTCTAAACTGAAGAGCAGATGATGAGACAATTCAGAAAGTGGGTTTTGGGAACCAGATCCCAATTTCGAAGCAGGCCCCTATTCAGGACACAGATTCCCCAGGGCACCTCTGAGCCCAAGCAGGCCCTCACCTTCTCCTGCAGGGCCTCCCGCATCTCCTGGATGCCTGTGCGTTTGATGAAGTCCGGCAGCTCGAAGGGGGGCTTCTCAATGCCTCGTTTGCCCTGCAGGTACTTGCGCTTAAAACACCAGTGGCGTGGCACGGGCACAGAATTCCGAGTGGCCTTGAGGTGAACCAAGAGCTTGGGGTCCTGTGCTGTCACATCATGCATCTCCACGACATCAGGCCGAGCCACGAGCTGAAAAACAGCCACGCACCTCGAAAAAGCCCCAGCCTCTCCCGTCTACAGCTATTTCTTCCTCCTTCTCAAAGGACTCACACCTAAGTCCCCCAGGCCTCCTTCAAGGCTCCCCTCCTCAAAGCAAACCCCCGCCACGGGGTGTCTACGAGCTCCATGCCTGCTGGACCGGCTCAGTCTCACCTGCTTCAGTTCAGCCACGGTGAAGCGGTTCATTCGGCGCAGCTTCTTCTTGGACAGCTTTGGGGCTTCTGGCTTCTTTTCCTAGACAGAAGGATTCTCTCTTTACAGCGGGACTCGAGTGTCTGTCAGACCACCCAGCCGACCCCAAACCTCCCACCAGAATTCAGCACGGTCCTGCGCGCTAAGCCTCTCAGCCAGCCAGCCCCAAAGTCCTCCCCACCCCCGCCCCCCAGGAGTGTGCGGGCCTCACCGCTTCGTCGTCGCTACTATCGTCGTCGCTGTCCTTGTGCTCCTCCTCGAAGCCTTTCTTCTTGGGGGCTGTAGAGTTCTCCAGCTTGTCCAGTTTCTCTGGCTCCTTCTCCTTCTCCTTCTTCACGTCGTCGGTGAGCTGAGGAGGCAGACAACGTGGAAACCCCAGCCCTGAGCCCCGCCCCAGTACCTGAACCCAGCACGGATAAGTGTCCTCCCTACCCCATCCTTCCCACCCCTGCCCCTTTGCTGTTCAACTCCGCCCGTGAGAGGGGTGCTCCTCGTACCTTGAAAGCCTCAAAAATCCTCTTGAAGAAGATGAAGTTGGGCTCGTAAATTTCAGGTTCTTCAGTCACATACTCAATTTCAACATCAGCGGCGGGGGATTCGGAGCCCCGGGACCGGGCTGACTCTTTCTCTCGGTCCCCGGAACTCTCCGATGATGGCCCCCGTGACCGCTGGGGCTTTTTCTTCTTCTTTCGGTTCCTACGCTTCCGGTTTTTCTGCCAAAACAAGTAAAACCAACTGGGTCAGACAATCTAAACACCATGCCAGCCCCCAACCTCTAGTCTCCCCCAATTTCCTCAAGCTGAGAAAAGAGGCCCTGGGCCCTGGCTGGTGTGGCTCAGTGGGTTGGGCATCCTCCCACAAACCGAAAGGCCACCAGGTCGACTCCTGGGCAGGTGCCTGGGTTACAGGCTAGGCCCCCAGCTGGGCCGTGTAAGAGGCAACTGACAGATGTATCTCTCCCTCTTTCTTCTTCCCTTCCTCTCTCTCTAAAAATAAGTAAAAAAAAATTTTTTTTAAAGAAAAGAGGCCTTGAAGTCAGACTCCAAAGTTCTGCCCCTCTTAAATTGTGGGCCTCTGGATAAATTACCGTATTTCTCAGAAACTCAGGTCTTTTAGCTTTAAAATGTAAACATGCATGGTACTCAGAACTCAAAGGACTACTCTGGTTGGTGTGGCTCAGTGGATTGGTGCCAGGTTGTGAACCAAAAGGTTGCCAGTTCGATTCCCAGTCAGGGCACATGCCTGGGTTGTAGGACAGGTCCCCAGGAGGGGGCGCACGAGAGGTAACCACACACTGATGTTTCTCTCCCTTTCTCCTTTCCTGTCCCTCCCTCTAAAAAGAAATAAAACCTAAAAAAAAAGAACTTGAAGAACTTATGGCAATCGAGTGAAAAATACCTACGAGATGATGGGGACAAAAACTGGCACAACAGCAGCTGCTGCGTACTGAGCACTGAGGAGGGGAGTGACCTCAGTGCCTAGACCCCCCCCCCACCAGCCATTGCTTCCAGACCCCACTCCATACCTCCTTTTTGGATACAGACACAGAGTCCTCCTCAGTCTCTGACGCTGACTGGCCCAGGGACGAGCGCATGTCTGTTTCCATTTCTTCTTCCTCTGTAAGGGAGGGAGGTGGCCATCAGTCTCCTCTCAGGGCCACTGCCCTGCTACGTGCTCCCAGCAGCCCCTCTCTATCAAGGGCCAAGTTCTGTCCAACACCCTCTTCGGGAACAGGAGAGAGGAATGCGGCCTTGGCCGCAGCCGCTCCGGGCTCTGTCCCTGCAGCCCTCAGGACACAGCACACTCACCCTGTTGAGAGTTCATCTCCTCCTGGCGGCTCTCCTTCAGCTGCAGGATCTTTTCCAAAGCCTGGGGGATCTTCGGGCCCACTGAGGGGTCATCCATCTGCCAGAAACAACCCAGGAAGAGGGAGTAATCTCAGTGCCTCTTTCCCGAGGATGTCCACCTCCTACACCAGGAAGGCTGCTGGCCAGATGACGTAAACAGCAGAGTGTGGACAATACCAACCGGTCATCCCTCAGAGTGAAACTGCAGGACCCTGCCCCAGAAACGTCTCCCTGGCCTACCCAAACACGTCTGAACTACATATGCCCCCTCCCCCGGAAGTCCTCCTGCCTTCTCTCAGGATCCTTCTCCAAAAATCCAATAGCCCCCTTCTAAACCACACCTTCCCCTCCCTACAAAAAAATCAGCAATCTCACCTCTCTGTTCTCATCTCCAGGGGGCGGTGGGGGACCACGAGGCCGGGGAACCGGGGCCCCCATGGGCAAAACAGTGGGAGTGGGGCCCACTGGAGCAGCAACTAAGAAAGAAATCCAGTGTGAGAAGAGACAAAACACTCACTTTAAATATTACCTTCCTGGCTAAGAAATAAGGGTGACGGTGCCCTTGAGGGAGGGAGTGGCTGGAAGGCAGCCAAGAGGACTTTTGGGGTTCTGGTTATGTTTCGGGTCTTAGTCCAGGTACTGGTTGTACGAGTGTGGTCAGTTTATGAAAGTTCACGAACAACATACTTCTGAGGCACATACTTTTTTAATGTGATATATACTTCAATAAATAAGATCCTCATCATCATCCTTGCTCTTTCCTTCTGTTATCAAGGTCTCACCTCGAGGACCCAGAGGAGTGCGAACACCCATCTGGCCCATGTCCTGTGGGGGCCGAGGGACTGGGGTACCCATCTTGGCAATCTCCTGCTGCCGTTCTTGCTCCAGCAGCACAGCGGCCTACAAGAGGGAAGCGCGAGTGAAGCCACAGCTTGGAAATCCGCTGGGCAGGCAGCCCTGGCGAGCGCATCCTTCCAGCCAGGGAACAGGCCCAGGAGAGCAATCGGGTACCACTGGAGTCCTGGCGTCCCCGCCACCCCCGCGCTTCCAGGATACAATCCAAAGGGAGGAACCCTTCTCATCTCTCTCTCTCTCTCTCTGTCTCACACACACACGCATGTGCGCGCACCCTGGAAATAACACCAAGAAACACCTCAGGAGACTTCTGGTTCCTAGCAGAGAACTTGATATTTAGCTAAACCCTGGCTTCTATTTTTTAACAAGAGTTTGGTCCAAAAGATTAAGTTAATTCTAACAAACAGTGAATTCTTTACTTACATCTGCCCCTCAAGATCTAGCACAATCTGGGCAAAGACGGTACGTGTGAACATTTCCACAGCTGGTGCTATTAATGACGTTTTCCTAATGCTCCATCAGGTA
The DNA here is from genome assembly GCA_004027735.1 of Carollia perspicillata. Taxonomy (NCBI): domain Eukaryota; kingdom Metazoa; phylum Chordata; class Mammalia; order Chiroptera; family Phyllostomidae; genus Carollia; species Carollia perspicillata. The sequence continues at coordinate 2,084 of PVKM010023032.1, read as the reverse complement.
ACACTGACATAAGACACCTGGGGGGCTGGATGTCTCCTGCATCACATTTAGTCTCAATCAGATACTAAGACTAAATTAGCCCGGAGTCCTCTCCATGGAACCTAAAGTGACATCCTGTAAGACTAGGAGGGATCATCAAACTTTTCCTGTAATGGGCCAGACAGTAAACACTTAAGCCACTGTATGGGCCCTTTCATATACTCGTGGGGTTTTTTCCTACAGTAATATAAAAAATACTCTTAGCTTGCATTGCATACAAACCAAACAAACAAATAAACAAACACAGGCTGCAGTCCACAGCTCACCAGCCCCATTAGCTACGAGAAAAATGAAATTATTTGGGAGAGACTGAAACTTCCTTGAGGACAAAGTAACCTGGAATGGCTCATCTTGTTTTGGACGCAAAGCTATAGAAGTGACAGCCAAGGAGCCGGACCATGGGGCCAAAGATTAAAATGAGGGGCATTACCCGCTTCTGTTGCTCCAAGAGCTCATGTTCCTTCAGTGAATGATCTCCCTGCTTAAAAAAGAAAACAAGCTCACACCAGCGCCAGCAGCCCCCAGGCCAGCAGCCCCCAGGCCAGCCTGCTACAGCTCTGCTTCCTGAGGTCCTCGTCTACTCTAAAGCCCAAGTTCTACTATTTGGTCCAGATCTTCCCAGAAGGCTTGGCCCCAAAACCCACCTCTCTCTAAGATTCCACTTCCCCTTCATAACCCAGGCCGGGCTGCCAGCTGCCCTACCTGCTTAGCACGCTCCTCTTGCTGCATCAACAACGCCGCCTGCTGCTGGGCCAGCTTCAGCCGCTCCTCCTCTGACAGTGCCACAGGCTCGCCCCCCCGAAGAGGCGGCGGGGGCCCCAAGTTGGGTGGGCGGGGTCCAACTGCCATAGGAAAGCCAAGGCCAAGGCCTGGTGGAGGTGGTGGTGGGGGTGGAGGAGGCTGCAGAGGGGGTAGTCCCATGGGTGGCGGCGGCATGGGAATCCCAGACAGCTGTGGAAAAAAAATGACCATAATCTAGGAAGCCTTTATCTACTGCAGACACTTGCTGGGGATCTACCATCACTCAGGTGCCAGGATTCAAGTCAAATGACGCACAGTTCCTGCATTCAGACAATACTCCACAGCAACACCAAGGGAAGATGTTAACTCTGGGGCACCAACCAAAGAAAGCTAGTGGCACTCTCTCCAGAAAAATATCTGGAGCACAGACTTTGCATACAACCTCAGGAGACTCACGGACAGCTCTGAAGGCCATCTTACCCCACACACAGAAGTCAACAGGCCCCAGGTCAGAGCCACCACTCTAGAGAAAAAGACTCATATTCTGGATCAGAAAGGACAGGGAATTTGAGAGGACTTAAATAAGCAGGAACCGGTGTGCCCCAATAACTCACTAAATGTAGGTAGTATGAAGTCAACTCAGAAAGGGAGTCCTAACGTCTTAACGAATAACACAAGAACTGTGCCCCAGGACAAAGAGGGTAATTACTTCCAGCTGGGTGCGGGAGAATCAAGTCAAGCTTCCAGATATTTAAGCTGAATCTTAAATGATCAGCAGAATTTGGAGGAGCAGACACTGGGGAAGGAGGCAAGGATAGGACCAAGGAAGAACTGAAGTGCTCCTAATTCTGTCATAGCAGTACCTCCCTGCCCAATCTGCCAGTTGCATCCCCAGTACACTACCCGTGAGATGGGATACCCTAACCAGAAGGGACGTGATAAAGTGGAACAATCTCCCTACCTGTGCTGACATGGGAGGGGGGGCAGCTTTGTCCCCATCTTCACCTCTCAGAACCGGCCGATTCAGTACGATGCCAGTCTGCAAAAGAAAGGGCTCTAGGTCAGTCCCAGAACATGCTATTCCACTAAACGACGTTCGCTCCGGCTCATGCCACAATATTTACCCAGTGCCTGTCTGCCAGAGCTCCGGCTGAGCGCTGGGGAAAACCAGTATGTGTAGAGAAGCAGTTACAACAGAGCAGGTAAAGACAGTTAACAGACAAAAAGGGCAAGACCCGCTTGCTGTGTGGAAGTACACAAAGAATGAAGGCCTCCCGCAGAAGCTCGGCCTATCCCGACACCCT